>PVJX010001754.1:0-150093 GCA_004027295.1 Dolichotis patagonum
TATTTGAAGCCACGCTCAATTATTACAAAGAAAGAGACATTTTGGTAGCAACTGTTAATGTCTGGTTGTCTTGTTGTAAAGTGCTGTGTTGCTTATGTTGTTCTGTTCTGATCTGCTTTGTTCTGTCCTCTTTTGTTTTATTATCTTTATAATAAAATATATGCCAGGTAGCATGCTCCTCCAGTACCTGCCTGCCTCCCTCCATCCTTCACTCCTTCTTCTGTACCTTATGTGTGCATTTGTTTATTCATCCATGCATGCCTTCAGCTAGCTTCCTGTTGCATCAAAATAAAAGTAAATGTACCTATAAGGTGTTATAGTTCTTGAGTCTAATAATATAATTTTTCTTATATCCTTTGATGAAATTATTCCACACAGTAAGAAGAAAAATATTGTAATTAACACATTATATACAACATCTGAAAGTCTTTAGTAAACAAATAAATACAAAAGTGAATATTTTGTCATATTTTCATTGCCACCTTAATAAACAATATCCTAAGGAGATTAACTAAAAACATTCAAAATCTTAATACACTGCATTCTGATAATTTTACTTCAAGTAATCTTTAATAAGTTCATGGCATTTTTCAGAATTCTTTAAAGGGCAAAATTAAAAGAATGTGTATTTCTGTTGACATTTGTTTATTTAAAGAGGAAGAATTAGATTGGCTTACTTGATCGGAGCCCAGATGGGCGGGCCTTCAGTCTGGAGACTGATGGAAACCAATAGCTTCTCAGTCTGAGAAACTGGAAGCCTTAGAATGAGAAGTATCAATGATATAAACCCAATGTGAGGCAGAAAGCTTGCAAGCAACCTGGAGCATCACTGATTTGGGTCTACATTTGGGGCAACTCATGCCCTCCAAAGTGTGCTACCCCTCCCCTCAATTATCATCATAGATACTCTAAATCATTGTTTATACCTTTTCAAATTCTAGTCAAGTTGGTAACAAAAAATAACCACCCGAGGCATAGTTACAATATTGAAATAGATATTATGTGCAAATACATCAAAATTATAAATGACTTAAGGTTCAACAGAGAATTATATTATAACTGTAGGGTGCAATAGTTATTCATTAAAACTGGAGAAAGATATAACAGTAAAATATGGTACTATCCAGTGAAAAAGTTATATATATATATATATATATATATGCCATATATAAAATGTTATCAAATATTTGCAAACAGATATTATAAAAGTCAAGTGATTGATGCTGCATTGACTATTAATAATTATTACACTGGGTAATAATACTAATTTTTTACCCTTTTCACTATTTTTTAATTTTCCAAACTCACTTTAGCATATGAGTAAATTATATAAATAAAAAATCATCTTCATTTTAATGGGAGAATTAAGCAGAATATAGAGAATATTGCAGTTTCACAGTAGAGCATAGAAAGTCTGAAGATTATGTTATAGTCTTCCTAAGCTTTCTGGTGTTTAAATTTTATTTAAAACAGTTTCTCAAGGAAATATAAAAAGTAAATGATATACAGTACTTACAAATTCTATAATTAGGTTTGAAATAGATTTGCAGGCAGTTCAATTTGAAGACATGTAACAGCTTCCTTACTAATAGATAGCTTATAAATTGTGTTAGTAAAAGATCTCCCAACAAGTTTAAATTATGTCTTCCTCTCCTTATGCATTAGAATTTCATACATATTCAGAGACATCATCTTATCCAAATAGATAAATTAAAGAAATACTTAAATTACCTTTTTTTTTTTTTTTTTGCCAGAGGTTACTATTTGTTTGAACTTTGCAAGTTTAGGATTGAGATTTATTGAGCATTTTCTTGTTAAAAATTGAAGAGTCATGTAATTTTGATATTTCTCAACAGAAAGTATCGCACAGATTTCAGCAGTGAACTGTTATGAAACTTTTCATTTGGAAAATCTAAAGGAGATTTGCAAATGTGTTGATTCATCGCAAGTATTTCTGAGCTGTCTTGTGTAATAAGATACTCCTTTCTGATTATGTAGCTTAGCTGAAGTCCCAGTTAATATGGAAAACAGATAAGAAACAATTGCCACAAAATTACCTCCCACAAAGCAATTTTTACAGGAGACAAATTGAATTTTTGGATCAAATAGCGAAACCCAAGATCTTTGCTTTAGCAGTAAGAAGAAAATAAAACATGTCCATAAAAATTGTACAATTACATAAACATACATTCTGCATGTGTTTTACATTGTATTATATTGAGAGACATGTCATAATATCAGTAGCAATGACAAAATGTCAAGTGCTCTTTATGTTTACCTATTAGTGGTGGTTTTCTAAAATATTAAATGGATAATTCCATTTAATTATAAGTAAATATTATCAAAAAGCCCACTACACATATGCAAAATTCATAAATTATAATTGAAAAGGTTATACTTTTCCCAAAATAAATATATCTATTAATGATCATTAATGTAATAAATAGTACATTAGCAGCTCCCTTAAAGGAACTTCGTGGTGTCTTGCAGTAATTATCCTCTTTGCAAAACCATCATTCTGACTTCCATAAACTTAACATTTTATGTGTGATCCAGTGACTGAAATTTTCATTCCACATTATGTATGTGAGCTTCATCCAGATTTTTTCTGTTTATGCATAATTTTTTTATTTTTATTGCTTTCAGCCCTTGCTGCAGGTTTTCGTTTTGTTTTGTCTGTAATATCAGACCTTGCATCTAAATTCTTGACAAGCAGGCTCAGATCCCCAACTCATTTCATTCTATCTTATGTCTTCCAAGCATCTTTAAGATTCTGTTTGTTTTGAAAGCCCAAAATTTCAGTTTTATCTTATCTGCCTTGTAAAATTACTGAAAATTATTTTTTCCCTAGCTTTTCCATATACTAATTAAACTTTTCATGGTATGGTGGCAAGCAGTATTCAAACCTTTCTTCGATGAATATTTTTCTTTTGGGAATCTTGACAGCTTTCCTCTGATTCTTTCAGCAGCTTTACAGTATCTCCAAAAAATAGTTTTTATTCATTGTGATTCAGCTGTTTCTGATGAAGGTGTTGGTCTGCTCCGACTTATTTCATCACAGCCTTGTTTCTGTAAATTTTATGAAACCTAAATGGGGTAAGTTCCATCAGAAACCTTTAAAAGACCAGAGGATTCAGACACAGGAAGGCAATCTAACCAAGGTGACAATGCCAATGAATGGCAAATACGGCTTTCGAATTCAGGTCTGTCTGATGTTAAAAGCATTTTTTAAATGCTATAGGAAGTGTGATCAAAACATAAGATGATATTTGAGTTTAAAGAATTTATTACAGTAAAAGACACACTGCCATTGATCACACTCAAAGTAGTTCCTCTCCTTCAAATAGACTTATCCATCATTCTTGACACTTCTTGAAGTAGTTTTGGAGTCTTGTTTCAGGAATGTCTTTATGAGGTGTGATGAAAGATATAGTGAATGCTGCTACCAAATACTGTCCAAAAGAAAGGGAGGCTCTTGAAGGCATGGTGTGTCCTCACCGTCCTTATTCACGAGATCTGGCAACGTGCAACTTCCGGGTTCTCCTCAGTCAAAATTACCATGGAAGTTAATGTTCTGAATTGATTCGGGGCACTGAGGTAAACATAACACCACTGAAGAGACTCACAAAAGAAGACTTCCGGAACTGCTTCGGAAAGTGTTAAGAACGATGGGATAATGTATTTGAAGAGAGATGGAGTATTTTGAAGGCATTCAATGACATGTTGTCTACTTGTACAATTTTAAAAAATGGAAATATGCCTACATTTTTTAATCACACACTGTATTTTTATTGTTACAATTTAGTGTCTCAAGGTGCCGTATGCGTATAACACATTTTTATTAATTCACTATAATTACTTTATAATCAAAGGGACGAATCAAGAAAAAAAATTTTGAAAACAACTTCTATCTTCAAAGTGAAGACCTGTGTGGACCTCTCTTACATTAGTGATTCTCAAGTTGGCACTATTGACACTGGAATTAATAATTCTTCACTGAGAGATCCGATCCGTGTACTGGCAGGTCTTGACCATCATAGCCTCTACAGGCCACAGGGCCCTCCACTGTGACAACTAAAATGTCACCAGAAGATGAAAGACTTAGGAAATAAAATCACACAGAGTTGGTAACTTTTGCCCTACAGTGAAAGGTGCTTGTCTACGATTTACTCTTGTATCAGTCTTATAAGACTTTCCCTTGTTCTTGGCTTAACCACTTAACACTTTACCCTGAGTGTCACTCTGGCAGTATGTTTCTTTATTTACCATCTCCGGTATGCTGGAGCAGGTGTCATTTCGGTCATTTGATTCTTGTACTGAATAAATTTGATAAAGTTGACATTTTTATATTTCCTGTTCTGTTATTTTTATAAGAATTAACAAAATTATATAATTTTTGGTCATCCTGTATTTAAATAATTAGACTAGAAAATAGCTACATTGAAAAGTACAGCTTTGTTTTTCAAACTCCCATGAAGTCTGGAAAACAGTAAAACTTAATAAATCACATGCAGTGGGATCTGAAAATTCCCATATAAGACAAAATGGATGAGAAACGGTGGCGAGTGCAGCACTGGTTTTCTCCTTCTCTAAATAAAATCTAATATTATAAATAAACTGCTAAGTTCAGCAAAGCTTAGCCTTGTGATTCATAATCCTCCCACTCTGCTTAGAGAGAAAGAGTCCCTGCTGAACTTTTATTCACATTTAGTGAAAAGACAATATAATTCTGCCTCTGACCCTCTGCTATTCCCCTGCCTGTCACATCATCTCTCTTTTTCTTCCTAGCATTACAAGTTTCTCTTGCTATTTTCCAGAGGATTGAAAACTGTCACTTAGGCTGCAATTATGAAAGATGTGCTATGAATTTTTTTTCAACAAAGAAGTCATATGAAGTATGCGTGAAAAATGTGGTGTGTGTTTAAGTTTTAAAAATATCATTACAGGAAATGCACATTGCCAGCAATCTCCCTCAGAATACCCTTGCTTCAAACACACTCTTCTCATTGGTCTTGAAAGTTCTCTTTTGTGAGAGTCTAATTGTGATCCCATAGCTGTCTTGACACACTGAATCCATTCAAAACATTGACCTTTCATGCTGATTCTGACTTTGTGCAAAAGCCAAACATCATAGTACAATGTTATACTATACAAAACATACTATTACTAAGTATAAAGTCATCCTGGCTACCATTTGGGTTTGTGTATAGCCGATATTCTGTACACATCCAAGGCATCTCATTACATTTGATTGTTCCTGTTTATGTCTGTGTGGTTTTCTTGCTTGCCCACATCTATAATTTTATTCATTGCATGATTAAATAAACCCTTTTAAAACATCTCCTGTATTCATCATGCTGAGTTAGATTTCTTTCCTGTAACCCTTGACTGCATCTCCTTCAGAAACCTACTGTGGTACTCGCTGTACTGAATTACAATTTACAGTTTATTCACCTGGCTCTCCAAAATATGTATTGCAGCTAAGTAAGGATTTACTTCACTCATGTTATCCATTAAGGGTTAAATAAATAAATGAGGAAGGAAGAAAAAGATGAATAAAATGTTATAGTTTTTAGTGTGAGTGTACAGGCAGACTGATGTGCTCTGTATAAACCAGTATAACATTGCTTGAAGGGTCTTTGAAATTTTATGAACAAAGGCAATATATTCTAATTATTTCTACTTTAAAAAACTGCTGATTTCTGGGGGAAAAAGTAAAAGATTTATTGCAGGAGTTCTGGAAAAAATTCTTATCAAACTTCTGCCCCTTCTTCTTCATCCTCTTCATATATATTTTTCTTTATGTTTCACATTCATCTTCAAAAAGAAAATTGCAATTGCTGTCTGACAACCAAGCATCACTATTACTGGCTATAATAATTTATTCTTGTATGGATGTTCACCTAAATGCTAGTCAATTTTATTATGAACCTTGAGAAAAGAGACTCATATTTATTAGCTGTATGTAGTTCAGCATCCCACACAGTACCTGTTCACAAACCTGCTACATGAAATAAGAACCTCAAGGCAGTGCAGGTAACAAAATTTGGCATGAATTATTATGTATTATCTGGAATAGCCCCTCAAGGGGTTCTCTTTCTGTGAGAAATACAATTTTAACTAGATTAGTCTCCTCAATGCACCGAAATGTTTGTGATCTTTAATTTTTAATACCTTTTAATAATTAAATAATCATCTGGTAAAACTTATTCAAACTGAGCTGAAATTACTCACTTAGCAGGAGCCCAAGTCTCAGTACTACATGTGTAAACACCTAGCACCGAAGTGCCCTGAATACACACCGAAAAATTAATACTATCGCCACTGATGAACACTGTGTCTATTGTTTATTATTGTTTTTAAAAAAATCCTATTGCACATTCAGGAAATAACATCCCGTAAATGAATCATGCAAGATTGTTTTATGGTATCTGGCATTTCTATGTTTGTTCACATTTGTTACTAGTTGATGCTATTTACTCTTCAATAATACTCTCTTCATCTTCTAAATCTTATTCAAACTTCAAGTATATCAAAGCCATTTTATTTTTATGAAATATTTTCTATCAAACCAACCCTAATAAGTGCTTATCCTTAAGACTGATACAACCAAATGCTTCTTTTCCATTCATTTGACGGAGCATTGTGAAAACACCTTGACAGTTGTATTGTATTGCTCTTGAGTATGTTGTATTATGATATGGAGTTGTAAGGTGTCTTAACTAGAATTCTTAGGTAATTTGGGCATATGATGGCCAGTTATATTTGCAGAAAAGATTGAAATATTATTATGAAATAAGTGCAATAAAATGAAAAAATAAATGTAGACTTTGGAACTGAAATGGTTGGTTAAAAGTTTCTTGAATTAGAAATGGGATATTTTGGGCAGAAGGGTTTGAGGAATAAATAACCTGTTCTTATTTTGGAGATAGTTCTTAGTAGGAATCTGAGATACTAGAATCAAGCCTAATGCATTTATCGCTGTGTTATTTGGTTGTCTTTCAGCATAATTGATACTACAAGGAATGAGGTTCTGAGGAAATTAATTTAAGTTACATAAAAGAAATTAATCTCATGGTACAACCTGATATTAAGAAGAAAAGGTTTCTGCCTTACAGATCTGATAAAACAGCTACAATGTCTGTGGTGCTGCTCTGCTTCTGAAGTAGCAGAGAAATATTAGGGAAAATCAGAACAGTGACTATGTGATGATTTTGAAGTGTGCTATTACCTCAGCAGAATGTGCCACAGGCTAGGTTATAGCTCTGGTAGGAACATAAAGATATCCAGAGGTGATGAATCAGACCAGGAACTGTTAGAGGTGATGTTAATGTCTGTGATGATCACAAGCGAAACAATGCTGAACGCTCTTGAGAAATGATGACATTGTAAAATTAGGAGTTTCTTCAATACTATACTTGTGGTGGTTCTGAGATAAATTGTGGCATTATTTAGAGCAAATATTCTAATTTTACATGGAGATTGTTATTTCAAGGGATGCATGTGCTGCTTCTGTTTGTCCTTTTAAGTAAGGTAATAAGACAATTGCTTTAAACATTGGAAATACTTAAGAAATATTAGATTTTTTCCTTTGGAAGTATGTCATATTTTATATATTCTTAAAATTAGTTTAGCTGAATGTACTTTTACAAGTGGCAGTGCAACTATATGAGTGTCCAATAAATGTATCAGATGAAAATAACAACAGCAATTAAGCTGTTTTTTATTAATTAAACAAAAGGAAGAAAAATAAAACTGTTGTTAGAAAAAAAGTAGAGATATTTTATTGGAATTAAATGAGACAGGAGAAGTTTCTGTGAAGAAAGTCAATGTATCACACTTAACTGCATTATATTCAGTTTTTCACAGCAGATACATAGAATATTATTGGTGATCGCAATTGAGTATGATGAGTCCTTCAATATATTCTGATAAGTAGTGTTACGGATTAAAAACTGGTGGTCAACTTAACGCCAGCTGAATTAAATCAGCATGGTGCTGAGCGCAGACGTTCCACCTGAGGAAAGTTGCCAGCATAAATAGAGATGTGGAGAGGGAGAAGCTAGGCGTCGTGGGTTTCTCTAAGTGTCATTGTTCGGAGCCCTTGGTTCTCCTGGAGGAGCTTGTCGTGCTAGCTTCCCTGATATGAACTTGGCTATTATCATCAGAGGAGCTCAGGGCCTTGTTGGTGAGAGTGGCTATGGGTCACTTTGGTTGCTTCTGGTCCTTACATAGCGCATCGCTTCCTGGCTCTGCAGGGGAAGATGTGTGCCGTTTAATCTTCAAGACAAACTCGTCATGCTGGCTTCCTGGCGTGCACTTGACTGTTCTTACTGTCGGAGGAGCTCGGAGCCTCCATGTCACTGAGGATGGCTGTGGTACTTTTCAGGACAGCCCTGGTCTTATTTTGAGTGTGACTTCTCAACTCCAGTGTAGAACTCTCAACCTACCAGCACCGCTCCTTCACCCCGCTGGCATAGACTTTCTAGCTTCCACCTCTGACCTTTGGGCCTTCCCAGCATGGATCCATAAAACAGACTGGTGTGAGTCCTATTGGGCTCTAGACCTCCAGTTGGACTCGTGGGAGGCATTGTCATGAGCTCTGGGTTTTCATCTGGACTCTTATATATAAGACATTGCTGTGGGATCCAGACCCTTGACTGAATATTCTGTGTCTTTAGTGTTGTGGACAGATTTCCTGCACCTTTTTGTGTTAAACTCTGGGTGACTATTATAAAATAATATTATAAATTCTGTGTCCTGATTCTAATTGTTCTCCTCACAATCCCTCACTGTAGCAAGTACTTATGTGTGAATGTGCAGTCCTATGATATAGAATCTCATCTCTGGACATATGTTGGATGAAAATAAGATAAATTAATATGTTTCAAGATATATGCAAATTGAAAAATTTTTTAGGTTTATTGGTATAATTTAGATATGCATAATGATCATATTCATCTTAGGAAATTTGTACCTGTACATGCTATATCTTGAATCTTCTGTTTTCTCTCTGTCCTTTCTTCTTTCAGTACTTCTTCCCCTCCTTATTTACAAACCTCTGTCTCCATTATAGCTTTCTTTGATCATTTCATTTTTCTTTTCCCTTTCTCCCCCCTCCCCAGTTCCCTTTCTTTGGAACAATATTTCCTGTTTCATGATCTCTATTGTACCACAATACCTTTGGTCCTTATTTACACTTTTGGTTTCTCACAACAGAAAAACAGTTAGATATTTACACATATGTGACTGATACATTTTGCTTAAGAATATAGTCTCCAGGTGCATCCATTTACCTGGAAAGATCTCAAGTTTAGCCTTTTTAATGTCTGATTAGTACTCTATTCTATAGAAAGAAAACCACATTTCTTTATCCATTCCTTCTTTCATGGACATTTGGATTACTTCCAAGATTTAGCTATTAAAAAGTTTGTGGATATAAATATGGGTGCACATATATCATTGTAGTATGATGTTTTGTCTTCCACAAAGGTACCCAAGAGGGGAATAGCTGAGTAACAAGGGAACACTAACCCAAATATTTTGAGGAATCTCTACACTGTTTTCCACCAATCTACACTTCAACAGTGGACAGGATTCCTTTTTCCCTGTCACCCATCCAGCATTTGTTATTGGTTGACTTCTTAATGATAGCCATTCTTTCTGGAGTGAGATGGAATCTCAATGTTGATTGAATTCGCATCTCTCAAAAGACAAGTGATATTCAATACTTTTTCATATGTTTGTGTGCCATTTGTATTTCTTCTTTGGTGAAGTGTATATCCAACTCTGATGCCCTTTTTTGGGACAGGGTCTTTAAATTTAGGGGTTCTGATTTTTTTCCTCAATTCTTTATACATTCTAGGTATTAGTCCCATGTTTGTGGGACAACTGGCTAAAATTTTTTCCAATTATGTGGATTGTCTTTACACTCTACTGGTAATATTTTTTTCTGTGCAAAAGCTTTTTAGTAAGATGAGATCCCAGTTATTGATTCTTTGTATTATTTTTGATGCAATTGAGGTTTCATTTATCAAATCTTTGCCTATGGCTATGTCTTCAAGAATTATACCTATTTTCTCTTCCAGTAGGGTTAGCATTTCTGATTTAATGTTTAGATCTTTGAACTATTTCAATTTTAGTTCAGTTCATGGTTTGATACATGAGTATAGTTTTAGTGTTTGGCATGTGGGAAGCCAGTTTTTCTGGCACCATTTGTTAAAGAATCTTTTTTCCACTGATAATATTTGGGCCCTTTGTCAAAGATATGGTAGTTGAGTTTGCTTGAAGTTGTTTGAAGACTTTCTAATCTGTTCCACTGTTCCTCTGGTCTGTTTTCTTTCTTTTTTTCCCAGTAATATGCTGTTTTCTTTTTTAAACCATAGTAGCTTTTTATTATAATTTTAAGTCAAGGATTGTGACACCCCTTGCCTTGCCTTTATTACCTAGCATTGTTTTTGCTCTTCTAGGTCTTTTCTGGATCTGAATTAATTTTACGAATATTTTCTCTAGCTCTCTGAAGCATGCCAATCATATGTTGATTGGGATTGCATTAAATCTGTATAACAAGGGATGGTTCAACATATGCAAATCAGTAAATGTAAAACACCGTAATACACCATACCAATTGAGCCAAAGACAAAAATCACATGATACTTTCAATGTACAACACAAAAACCATTTCACAAAGCCCAACACCCACTCATGATAAAAATCATAAAAAATTGGAATGGATGGTCTTTATCTCAGTTTGATAAAAGCCATCTATGACAAATCTATAGTCAATGTTATACTAAATGCATAAAAACTGAAAACTTTCACTCCAAGATAAGGGACCAGGCAAGGATGCCCACTGTGAGCACTCCTGTTCTATGCAGATCTGTAAATGTTAGCCAGAGCAAATAGACAAGGGAGAGAAATAAAAGGAACAAGGATAGGAATGGAAAAAGATAAACTATCATTACTTGTGGGTGAAATGATGCTTTATGAGGAAGATCTCAAAAACTCCACCAACAGATTATAGATTTAATAACTGAGTTCAGTAGTGTAGCTGGATACGAACTGAACATTCAAAAGTCAGTAGCTTTCCTCTATACAAATAATGAACACACTGAGAGAGAAATTAAGGAAACAACACTTTTTACAATGGATCAAAAGAAATGAAGTACTTAGGAGTCATTCTAACAAAGGATGGAAAAAATCTAAACACTGAAAATTAAGGTACTCTGAACAAGGAGATTGAAGAGGACATCAAAAATGAAAAGGTATCTCTTGCTTGCGGGTAGCAAGAACCAACAGAGTGAAAATGACAATACTGATTTTGCTTATTTGTTTGTTTGTTTTTTTATATTTCACTTACTAGCAACTGAAGTGAGATATCTAAAACAAAACTTTATCATGTGATTTTGTTTGAAAACAGCCTGGAGGCTCCTCACTACTTATACTGGTCTACATTTCGGTGTATAAACCAATTCTGATCTAGCCTTCATATACTCAATTAACCTTGGAATTACTCATCTTTATTAAAAAATCATCACACCTTAAAATCCCTTTCACTTATGGACTCTTATGAGAATCTAATGAAACATATGGGTCTATTCCCCTGGAGGCACCAACTTATCCAGAACTCTTCTATCATATTTATGGCAAAATTTTACCACTTCCACAGGCAGAATTCATTCTTGTGACTTAATACATGCATATGTTACACAAAAACAGCCAGAATTACAATTGTTCACATAACTTCGAGTTTTCATTCAGGCATCTTGTTTTATTTACCTTTAAATCCTAGGTTCCCAAGCAGCATTGTTTGCTAAAGCAAAGAACGAACATTTTTGGCTTTGCTACAATATTTTAAAACAGAAATTTCCAAAGTAGGTAACATTTCAGACAACTAAATACAACAGGTGAACACCTATGGTATGCAAAGTCTGCCAATAAAAATTTATGTTCAATAGTGAACCATAAAGCATGAAAACTTTATAAGCACTTATGTACCTATCAATGTCTGCCACCTATTTATCTATAATGATTTTTCCAAAAGTAAAAGGTGAATTTAGAGGATAATTTTTTCTAGCTTTACCCTCTTCTGTAGAGGAGGTAAGTTTTAGAAGAATTTAAATTCATACGACAATTTGGGGGTTTAATTTTTCTGAGTGATCTGAAGTAAGTCCTTGAGTTTACTACAAGTTTAGCTGAGTCATACATAATATTAAGATAATGATGATGATAATGATTGTCATAATGGTAATACTTCTAATAGGATAATTTCATTTTTCTTTTATGTGTCAGTGAATTATTTTGATTACAAAAGAGTACATGCAAAATAAATTTAATTCATTTTCACATAATAGCTATTATTTTGTTTCAAAGCTTATGAAACAGTGGGCCAATTTTTCCAAAGAAAGGACTAAGCAGAAGGAAAATACTTATTTGCCCTGATTATGTTAGGAAGAAAAAAATTAAATCTACAATAAGAGGAAAGAAGATAGGTTATGTCAAATTTAAGATGCTTAAGTTTTTAAAATGAATAAAAGTAAAACCCAAGCTCTGGATGTCCTATATGTGGATAGATATAGCTAATATTTGAAAGGATTATTGTGTAGCTAAAATTTCAGTAGAGTTGATCTAAATATAATTCAGTGCAACTGTAAGAAAAGAGTTGAGACAGAGAGATGGAATAACTATTGTTTTTATATTTTTAGTGTAAACTTTACAGTTTAGTTCATGGTGTATCTTTGGTTACAGCCAAAAGACTAATTTTAGAAACAGTAAAAAACAACTAAGGGAATGCTTTCATTATTTTAAATTTATCTCTCTAAATGAACCTGCAGTAAATATGATAAGCTCAAATGTAGGCAACAGATCAGATAATTTTGAGAATGTGCAAAGGTAATTTTCTATGCATTAAATTTGTATTAACATAATGTAGAGTAATTACTATCACATATGAATTAATGTTTATGAGATGAACAGGTCATAAGAACAACTTTGTAACACATGTATTATTATTCCACTCTTTGTACCTGACAACATGGACATCCAAGTTACTTGAGTCACTTTCCTGCTTAAAAAAAAATTGCAAAGTAGAAACTCTAAGATTTTTAGCTTTGATTTGCCTGACACTGTAAAGAATAGGCATTGTGGTCTGTCCATTGCGTTTCAAATATCTCATCCTACTGGATTGTAGACACTGTTTCTTAACCCACTGATTCTCTTCTCCTATGGGACATCTGTTGACCCTTATTAACAGAGACTAGAGACAGAGGAGTAAAGAAGGAAAGGCAATGAAGCACCTTGCAGAGGGCCTGGGCTTCTAGAAGCCCAAAAGGTGTCAAAATCTAGGTACTACCTGCAGCACTTCCTAGGAAGGCTTTGTGGATGGTTAACCAGAAGGCCCAGAGTCCACATCCATACCCTGGGGTTGTCAACACGGAGGGAAATGTTTCAGTGACCTATAGGGTATGTGTTATATTTGTCACCTTGCCTGGGAACTCATCAATTATATGTAAATGTCAACTTGTCTCCTTACCTGATTTTATCACTATCACTCAAAAAGTAAAAAATGCCTACTGACAATATACAAAAACCATACAAGATAAAAAAAGAATATAGGATATTTTTCTCCTAAAGAGACAGAAGCAAATGGAAATGTTTCTAGCATGGGCAATTAAAACAACACAAGCACGAAATAAAATGAAATAATCTATTCCCTCAGCAGTGACATGGAAATTTTGAGATTAAAGATATATATCATAATATAAGCCATAAAAATATAAAGAGTAATATGCTCCTCCCTTTATATTGCAGATATAAAGGTAAAATATAGCCACAGAAACATGTTTAAAAGCATCACTGAGTGGATGTAGTGGTACATACCTGCAGTCTCAGCATTTGGGAGGCTGAGGCCGGAAGATCATTGTAACTTCAAAGCCAGCCTCGACTGCATCGTGAGTTTAAGGCCAGCCTGCCTACACATCAAGACCTTGTCTCAAAAAACAAAAACAAAATCAGCAAAGCCAATAAATAAATAAATAAAAGTGGCATCAACCAGTACTCAGAATTGCTTGGGTGTGATAAGATCATTAAAATTGGGTCCTCCTTTTAACAAAACTCTATTTTGAATGTCCTCTGCAGGGAAAATGGAACACTTGCAAGGTAAGAATGTACCTTTTTTTAAAAGAAATTCTACCACTTTGTGCATGTAGAAAACCATGAAGTTTCAGGAAAGTGTTACATGTATGACATAGTATCACATAAAGATATGCACGAATTCTTTTACAGAGTAATACACCATATAGCTATATTGGTATCTAGCCTCGGTAATCAGCATGGTCTAGGCAGAAGTTTGAATTCATGTTTTGCTCTGAAATTATTTACCAAGAGCTATAATCTACCTTATCATATATCTCCCTATATATCGTAATCTCCCTTATCATTTTTTGTTTTGTCACCTTTGCCCCATTTAATATTTGAAGAATTGGTCCATTATACTCCTTCTGCATATCACTCAGCCTATTGCCACTAGGATATAAGAATACCGTCCAAATTGGGCAATCAGAAGTGTCCTTGCTGGCAAGAGGCAGCAGAAGCATATTGAATTTCCTGGGCAGCAAGGGCTGAGTAGAGACACACAGACCAGGATGCAGGGACACTGTGCAAGCATTGTAGTCTACCTCACTCTACATTCTATTGTGGCATAATTTTGGCTTAATTATGGCTGATAATTGGCCTCTACTGCTTTGCATTTGATTCCAAAACTTTCCTCTCCATTTTGTTATGTGCTTACCACAATTTTATTCTTAAATCAACCGAAGTTGTTTCCTGCCACTTATGGTTAAAAACTCTTGACTGATAGTGTAAGGAAATCATTTTAGAGGAGGAAAATGGATTCTGGAATATATCCTTTATGATTTTGAAGTTTAGGATAGAAATTTAAAGATATTGGAGCACAGGTGGTGTTTGCTATCACTTTCCAAACAAATGATGTGATTTTGGAAAAGAGAAGGAAATTGAATGCAAACACCCCAGACACACAGATGGTGTTGACGAACTGAGTTTGGTTTACTGGGCCATAGCTACTCACATTGTTGCCAAACTTTTTGGCAAAAGGATAATATACACCTCACTGGAGTGAGTAGTGATGTTTTGTACAGCACTGCTGAAAAAACCGGAAGGCTTTAAAAGTTTTAGGCATGAAGAAAAATACCCAGTTAAACGATATTATTTATAATTGGAGAAAAAGAATCAAGAAATCAGTGAAAATTCATAAAGTTTGCACTTACTTTCTTTGTTTTGATACTTATGATAGTAAAAAGAAAAAGTAGCAATCCCTTCTTTCTAACAGTGTTTCATTTAAACTCTGCTACCTATTCTTTATACAGCCATAATAATTTTTTTTTCATTTGCTAGCATCCTATTTATCTGTGAATTCGTTGGGGGTATGGGACTTATCTTCTATTTCTTTATGTTCCCTGCACATAATACAATCTCTGAAATAATTGGCTTTCAAGAACTATAGAAGGGGCTTGCAACTCTGAAGCCTCCTACCACCCAAAGAAATTGTATATACTCTTTGTTTTCCATCTTTTTCCTCAAATAAACTGTCTTTTGCTATAAATAAAAAAGAAAACTCCACAAAGAATAAATACATGGCTGAAAGTGAATGAATGAACAGAGGAAATGACATTGCCAGTAAGATTGAAGAATCACTCAGTGAGTGAGTTTTCTTTGCATTCAAGGTGATTTACTTTTCTGTGAAATAAAGGAAACACAGAAGGTAAGCTTTCTACATTCAAAGACACTGTAGGAGAGAGAAATACCTAAAACACAGCAATGATCAGAGAGTTCAATTTTTTATCGTCTAGCATAACTCAAGAAAGTATTTTAAAGAGGTTAAAGGGATTCACTGTGTTTATTAAAAAAATCTTCAACTCACTAGGAAGGCTGAGATAGAAGTTCAAAACAAAACAAACAAACAAAAAACCAAAATGATATAATAAGCCAGTGAAACTTATGGATAAAAATCAGTGTGCTGATTTGATTTACAACAAAACCCCTTAGAATACCAGGAAGAGCGGTCCATGCACTCTGCACTGCTTAGGATATAAAGCAAACAAACAGACAGCCACAAAAAACTTTCAGCTGGCTTAAATTTTTGAAGATCACTGGAAAAGTAGAAGACTTTCAAGAAAGCATAATCTTCACCATGAAGCATCCGAAAATCTTAATAGACATTTTAATAACCTCAGGAAATGTAGCTTTTAAACACTTAGCATGAGCAGAGTGTGATTAGCTTAGTGTCTGCCACGATGAAATTAGTTATTGATTAGAGTTCCAAAGTGTCTGGCCCCTTCTCCAGAATTAGCTTGAGGCAGTGATCAGGAGCCGAGGTCCCAATCCACAGTTCAAAAGGAAAAACGAACAGGAGTAAAGGATAAAACAGATGCATAGACAGCCTGAAATATGAACCTTTGGCTTTGACACATTTTCTGTGCTTTAAAGACTAACCAGTACCACACTGTTTTTTGGGATTTTTTTGTGTTTTTTTTTTTTAAGGCACGTCACACATACCTTTATTCGTAGTATGATGTAAACTGATCTTTAAGTAAGTGTGCAGCAATGTTTCAAGATCATATTGAACATAACCTGCTTAAACTTTTGGCAGGCTTGGCTAGACTTCACAGTAAAATAATATGCATATATATATATATATATATATATGTGCATATTTTTCTGATTTTCAGAAAAAATACATGCACACACACACATATATATATACACATATACATGCATATATATTTATATATATATATTCATACATATGCATGTATATGTGCATTTCTTTTCCACATCAGAGCATTCAAGTAAAGAACCAGCTAATGGACATGAGCATATAAAAGACCCAAACCTTTCAGTGCTTTATTTCTTTTATTTACACTCCTGATTTTACTAATGACAAAGCTCATGAATCCTATTCTTACCTAAATCTCCTGGTAAGGTTGGGTAAACAGTAAAGCTTTCACAGGATTGCAACTTTTATTTAGCTTAATTTTTCTCTTTTTAAGCTGGAGTCAAACCCAGGGTCTTCCCATATCAGGCAAGTATTCCACCATTAGGAGACACTCAGAGAGAAATCCAAATGAATAGAAACTTTCCTTTGGATAGCTGCACATCTGGGTCAGAAAGGTCATCCAGCACAAAGGCTCAGCAACAGAGACAGAGCCCAGAGCCTTCTGGGAAGGCAGAAGAAGCAGGAAGAAGGCTGAGTCCCAGTACTCCTGAAAGGGTAAGTGTGAGGCTGACATAGAAATATGATTAAAAAGTTCCGGGGCTCAGTGGACACATATTTTTAAAGCAGTTTGGTTACCTGTAACCTTTTAAAAGTAAATACCCATTGATTTTCAGAAATCATTGGGATGCAAAGACACCACATTCTTTTTATTTTATTTTATTCTTTTCTTTGCATTTTTTTAAAGGCATATTACAGATAACTTTATTCATGGCACAAAGGACACGTAGGTGGGAGAACCTATGATGGTCCTGGCCTTGAAACACTTTTCAGTAGGAATTGTTTAACATCGGGGAAGGCATGGAAAGAAACCCGAGTTTGAAACAGAGAGTTCTAGTAGAAATTCTGAGTATAATTTCCCGTGAAATACCCTTCAGTGTTTACTTACAAAATTTATGGTAGTGCAAAATTTTAAAAACTAATATACCTGGGGATATTTTTGAATGTTGCATTAGGAATATTCACGTAAACCAATTTCTGTGTACTTGTTTTTATACACAAGGAAAAACAGAAGAGTATCTTTAACTTTTAAAAATTGTTTCTCCTATTTAGAAATAACAACATAGATTCTGAGACTGCCTGAAATAAATTCTGAGGGCCAGTGCTTTCTTTCTAATGATCTTAAAATATTGGATTTCACTTCATAAACATATGTTTCATTATCTGCCAAAATAAAATAATAATGGCACTTGAGTTGAATAATATAATAATATATAAAAGTATATGTGGTATGGATGAATATTTGCAGAAATGACAATAAAACAAAAGGTACTTTATTAATGATATTTACATGCCTGAGAAGTATAAATAATATAGCACTGTATATTTTGCGGTACATACCCACATATTCGTTGTATATATAGCTCACTACCATGTTAAGTGAAATGTTTCCATTTTTTTTTCCTAGTGGGAATATATTTTGGCTTTTAAGATTGGTTCATTTGTCTTATATTACATCTTGCTAGTGTATTTCATTGGTTAATTGGTCACATTTAAGAATGTTATTTGTGGATGGAATAGAGATTAATAAAACTGGTGCAAAAGATAGTAAATCTACTGACATTTATATTTTAAGTCAGTACTGTTATCAACATTTCCAAATACATGCACATATTGTTAATTTACATTCAAAACACTTTACATTAAGTAGTTTAGTAAAGTATACTAGATGAAAGTGCAACTGTACACAAATCAACAGTGAATAGTTGGTGCATTTTCTAAGAGAACTCATTCAGATGACTATAATGCAGATCAAGGAAGAAACTAATCTCAATGCCCCAATATTACATCTCATGTATCCTTCTAGTCACTTCTTTCTGGTAGTTGTTTTGATTTATATAATCATACATTAGTTGTGCTTGCTTTTGAGGGTTATATATATATACAAAGATAGAATTCCTCATCATGAACTCTTTTTTGACTAACTTGCAAGTAATATTTTGTAATATTCATCTTTATCATTTTATCTAGCAATATTTTATTGCAGTGCCTGTATGGCATTCTATTGCATGAAATTTTCTTCATGCATTCTATGACTGATACAAATTTTTATAGTTTTCACTTTGGAGCATTATTTAGATCATTATGCTGTGGTTATTCTTGCCAGGCTTGGTAATTCATGCCTATACTCAGAGCACATTTTGAGGTTAAGGCAGGAAGATCATCATGAATTCAAGACCAACCTGGACTATGCAGTGAGTTTAGAGCCAACCTATGTAGTGAGATCTTGTCTCAAAAATCAAAAAGAAATGAACAAAAACTTACAACCATTAGTGAGCATATATATTTCTAAAAAGAATAGAGTATTCCTAATAAAAATACTTAAGTTATTGCACATGTATAAGTTTAGCTTTACTGGATATTGGCAGCTTTTCAAAACAGTTTTACAAGTTAACACTCCCTCCAACAATGTATATGAGTTCAACTTTGATATCAGTGTTATGGAAAGCTAAGTAATTTTCACAAAATGGGCAATGAAAATTTGAGCAGTTTTACAGTTTACTGTCATTCAGTTTCAACTTTTGAAAACCCACACATGTATTAAGTTATTCTTCTAAGATACTTTTCTCTCCATAAATATATAAACATCCCTCTGAAATTGATGCTTAGTTCAAGTTTAATATTTCACTGTAGTGGTAATTAGTACATTTTGTTCCTGGATTTGGTATTGTATTTCTTATGGAATTTATTTTGTGTACATTGTTATTTTGGTACTTCATTAAAATAGCAGAAATTATAAGAGATTTCACAAGAATTTTTTATGCTCCTATAGGAATTGCTGGACTCTGCTAGACTCCAAGCAGTAAAGATTAAAAGCACTGGACTCTAGTGAAGGAAATGGGTAAGATTGTAACTGCAATAATTGTGCTTCATGATCAAATAAAATGAATGAAAGAGAAGAATCTATAAACTGAGGTAGAGGAGAGGAGGTGTAGACCAAACTATTGGAAAGAAGAAACTTTGTAGTTGAGTTTAAAGAATGAAAAGATTTTTAGTTAAGTGTGCATCAATCTCAAGTCAATTATATATATTTTTTCTTTTTTTCTCTTGTGAATTAAATGTCCTGTGAAGTGTTTTTGTTTCCCCTGACTGCAACGGAACTGTAGGTAATGCTTATTATATAAAGGAGGTGATACAATAGAAATGTACAAAGGCAGACAGGAAAACAATTTCTCCTGCCCATGGCGTATTCACTCTAATTCCCAAGCTATATTTAAGGTTTTGCTTTACTCCTTCCTTTTCTGTGTTAGTGAATTGCATATTAACTAGAAATGTGCAATATCTGTAGCTTCTGTTGCTATATAGGTTCTTTGCATTTTAAGAAATTCTAAGTTTGTGTTTTAAATTGTCAAATGCATTCCTCAGTGGCTTGTTTTAATATTGCATGTAAGTTTGTTCTAGCACTATGTTGTATTCCATGACAGAAATATATTACATTTTATGTACTATGTAAAAATTAATGTTATGAAACGTTAATAGCCTTATGGATTTTAGAGGCTCTTCTTTGTTAAATCCCTTATCTCTTATTCCTACCCAAAGTCACCTGAGAGAACTGCTGTCTTAAATTTTGAGCAACTTGTTTTCATTAACATGGTGATAATCCATACAGCAGGTAGCACTTAACTTACTTTAAATTTTTTTTGCAAATATACACATCTGTGCACTGGCATATACATGATTTATGCTAATAGCAAATTACACACACTATTTTTAGCTGTATATTTTCTTTTATTACCTCTCAGTTTATCATTTTTCTCTTCCACCCAATTCTACTTCCCTTCATATCTCAATGATAGCCTCTTTTGAAATGTGAATATTTCTAAATTCATTCAGAATTTGCTCCAGTTCATTGAGCTATATTAAACACATAGTTAAAAATTACACATTTGGCAAGTATACATAATTGTGAGCAAAATGAACTTATTTCTGTTTATATGCCTGTCTACTTTCAAATTTCAGTAAAAATACACATTATTTGTTGTATATGTTGTTTATCTTGTGTATGTTTATTCATGGTAACTAATATAAATCTATTCTAATGACTATATAAAGCTCCATATCGGGATGTACTTGGTACATATGTACCTGATACGTATGTATACATAGCAAAGAAATATAAGAATAAACATTCAGCATCATTGGTCTTTCAAGAGATGGAAATTAAAACAGCACTGAGACTCCATCTCACTCCACAAAGAATGGCTATCATCAAGAAATCAACCAATAACAAATGTTGGAGAGGCTGTGGGGAAAAAGGAACCCTTTTCCACTGTTCTTGGGAGTGTAGACTGGTGCAACCACTGTGTAAATCATTGTGGAGATTCCTCAAAAAACTAGGATCAGAGTCCTATTTGATCCAGCTATTCCTTTTCTGAATATTTTGCAAGAAATTAAAACATCACACCACAGTGATATATGTGCATCTATGTTTATAGCAGCATAATTTGTCATAGTTAGATCTTGGGAACAAGCCAAATGCCCGTCAATCGAGAAATGGATCAAAAAATGTGGTATTTTTATACAATGGAGTACTACTTATCTAGAAAGAAGGATAAACTTGAGACTTTTTAGGTAAATGGATGCAACTTGACACCATACTCATAAGTAAAATAGATTCTCATGTGCAAACATTGTATTGTCTCCCTAATGTAAGAAGCTGAAAGAGTAAATAAGATCTAAAACGCACCATAGAGATTAGTAAGTGAGATGAAACTGTTTAAAAGAAAGAGACACTGAGATTGGGGAAAGAAGAAAAGTAAGGCAAAACAAAAAAATGTATATTAAAAAATATATATGTGATAGGATAGTTATACTAATATTTTCTATTGGTTCATTGAAAAGAAAGTTTTGTGCTTACATTGTTTGATCAATTTTTCATGCCTATATCTTGCAATCTGAACAACTACTTTGAAGATAACAGTATGCAGTGTATTAACCATTGTTACTCTTCTACTAATTTGATTTGAAATTTTGTAACATTTTTATTGTTTTTCTCTTTAAAATAGAAGGAAACATTTAGTTTTCCTGTCAGAAATAATTCTTACTTTTCTTCTTTAAATTTTTTCTACTGTGGTGGATAAGAGGGATGTCTCATTACATTAATTGGTAAGCCCCAATCAATACCAAACTTTACTTTATTAATTGTATGATGGTTATTTAATTTTTTTCTGTCCACTCTTTACTTCCTTGTTATTTCTTTTGAATCTGTCAGCCATTTCTTTTCAATTTGCAAGAATCTTTTTATAGTGTGCATATTATCATATTATCTCTGTAGCTTTTATTTGTTTTACAACCTCCCTTAGTAATATTATTTCCAATGAATAACTACTCTGTAAAGAACAAACAAAAATCCTGAATGAATAAGAATATTTATGAAACCATTGTTTTCTTGCTTAAACATTAAGCCCAAGTAGCTGTCTCAAACTTGAGTTGATAAAATAATTTCAAAAATGCATTTAGAATTCTTTTCAGTCTCTCCACAAGGAGGATTGTCTTTCGTGATGGAAGTAAAAGATTTAAATATTAAACTTTCTGGGCAGGTACAAGGGAGATTTACCTTTGGCAGCTGTGCACAACTTCAAACCCTTTACTCCCTTAAGCAAGATATGTGCTCTTGGATAATATAAGACAGAACCATCACAGGTCATATTGGTACAAATAGTTCAGTGTGCTGAATGAACCATGATTATCTTGTTACTCAACCATTTGGATATTGTAGCTTTTACAGAGTCAGAAATCCAGATTAATTCATGCCAATAGTATTAAAATGAATTTCCTAAAATAGATAAATGTGGATATCTGTTACTGGATATTGTTCCATTTGGCTTTTACCCAGATACTGTCGTGGAGTATTTTAGGAACTGAGTAGCCTCCAGTGAAAAGGAATGCAATTTATGTCAGATACCAGGTGAGCAGTATTTAATTACATGCCATTAAAAGCCATTAATGCAAGACTTTGATTGCACCGTACACATGCTCTATTCCTGGTAATTTCAGTTCAGTACTCTGCTAGTAAATACAGACCATTCTGCACTGCACAAATGTAGGTCGTTTAATAAAGGACCAATCACAACCTGCTTAATCTTTAACAGAACTAAAGGAAGGAAGATGAATTTCCAATATAAAAAAAACCACTAATATATGTTATACAAAGATGAAGAAAGGGTCACTAAAGCAAAATGGCAAAGTAGGAAAATAAACATGATTTATCATGGCAGCCATTGTTTTGCAGCATGTTTAGAAACTGAGCCTCAATTCTCCAAGGACCAAGCATTTGATTTATGCTAAATGTATAGCATTTAGTTTTTCAAAAATAATTTTAGTAAGGCCAATACACCATGATTTAACCAGAGCTTTATTTTATAAAAACGTAATCAACAACCAGAAGAGAAAAAGTTAGAAATAAACCAAGCACTTAACAGAGCAGGGTGTTTATATGATATGTGTCTTATTTAAGCCACACAATAAGCCTGCAGAGGAATTATTTCCACTATTTTAAAGAAGGCACATTGCAGCAATGTGAGATTGTGTGTAACTGACTCATATTCCCAATGCTGGTAAATAGTGGAGCCGTGATTCAAGACAGGGGCTTCATAACAGAGGAAACTATGATTATTTTTTTTTCATAATAATGACCTACGTATGCACATGCAAGTCAACACATAATAAGTCTATAGTTACATGGTGTTTAGAAAATCATTAAGTATTATAAGAGGTCAAACCTTATGTAAATTTGGAGAAGAAAAAATTAAGGAACGCTCAAGGCAACACATTTGGAAAGAATATTGGAAAAAAGGTTTGGAATTGGGAAAAGCAAGAAATGAGAACAAGAATGTGGTCACAGTATTGCATAGAAGTTGAATAGGTGGCGCTACTGCTCTCTCTCTATCACCAGCTGTAAGAGCTGCTGGTTTTCTACATTTTGAAAACCAAAATAATGCTTAAGGCTGATAGAGTCTAGACATTTTAAGACCTAGCCCAGTGACCAAAGTCTGCTTGTTCCAGTCCCTCATAAAGTAATCACAGATAAAGCACAATGACTATTAAACTAGAGAATAGGAGGTCAGTCTAGGAGATGAGCAGTAGCAAATAGAATAGCGTATTATTTTGGTTTTACTTATTCAGGGAAGATGGGGTAAAATGATCCCAAAGTTTTATATTAATGAGAAACTACTGGGACCTGTGTAGCCAGTGGGGTATTGAGAGGGGGCAATGCAAGATTAAGAAAAAACTAGATCCGTACTAAAAAGAAAGCTGGGACCAGCTGGGACTCGTCCTTTCTGATGGAGAGGCAGTAACAATCGAGCATGCTCTTTTTACACATACAGTAAAAAGAAGGGAAGCACATGATGGAGTCAAAGGTGCAAGGTCTCCCTTTTTTTTTTTTTTCTGAGAAACACTGAGAGTGAAGCATTTTTAGAGCTATCTGTGCTGCAGTTAGCAGGGAGGTTCACCAAGGCTGGACACCTGCTGGACTGGCTTTACTCTAGCCCTAACAACTTGTTTATATGGCTCGCCTCTGGCACTCTGTGTTTTTAGGGCTGGCCTTGCTCTAGCCTCAAAGGTGTGGTTGAGCTCCAGTTCCGCTGCTCTCCACAAGAAACGTGCAGTGTATGTGGCTGCTCAAATTCTGTAGTCAAAGTGGAAAAAAATTAAACAAACAAACAAAAAACAAGTTATAAATCTCACCTCACCCTCCCATTTGATATGGAATGTTAACCAAATCCTTTCCTGTACTTAAAGTCTGAGTGAATCAATAATTGTTACAATTGTTACAAGCCTAGGAATTTAAAGAAGAGACTCCTCACAGCTTACCATAGAGCACTCCATCTTACTTTTCTCAAATACTTATATCCTTTGTGGTATAATATTTCACACACTACCAAGAAAATAAAACTTTCTCGCCTATTCAGTCATTTTCTTCTTGAACCTGTCTGCTCATAAGTCAATAAGTATTTTGAAAAAAATTGATACTATCTTTCAGAAACTAAAAAGAAATATTCTTTTTTGCTTATCTGTCTCATTTGTAAAGCAAATGCTAAATCACACAGAGATGCCAAACATTTATTTTATTTGAAAAAAAATAGCTGTAGAAAGAAAAACTGTTAGAAGTTTTTTTTTTTTAGTTTGGAAGAATTTTAAATTCATAGAAAATTTGCGAAAGGATAGAGTGTTTCCATGTATATCATATATAACCTTTCTTAATGGTGATCACTTCCATAACCATCATCCATTTTCACATTGACAAAATTAACAATGTTGCAATATTATTCAGTAAACAAAATTTATACAGATTGTACTCAGAAACTCCATTCTAGGATCTGAGCTAGGGTACTGTGCTTGCACTTGGGCACTGTAATTTTCAAGTCCTCTCCAGTTTGGAAGTATTTACAGTGCTTTTTTCTTTATGTGCTAGACAGTTTGAAGAACACCAGATACTTTTTAAATGTATACCAATTTGTTTTCTTTCCCTTATGGTTTGTCTGGATTGGTAGTCGTAGCAGCATCATAGTGGTGAAATACCCTTCTCATAACATATTTATGTGGCTGTCTTGAGTTATACTGTGTCATTATTGACGTTTAGTTTATTTTTCAAAGTCCATTGCATACATTAACTGTGGTATTATAAATGTCTTTAAGTTATATTTAGGAAGATTTTGTTACTTGCTCTTGTTCCTGTGGTGCTGAGGTTCTCACCCAGGACTTGCTCATGGTAGGCAGACATGCCAGCCTTGAGCTGCATGGTCTTGTTCTCTGTCAGCCTTTTTATGACGAACAAATACTGATTTTTAACACCATGAAAACAGCATGTTGATCTGAGTATTTTATTCTGTTGACCAGTGTGTAAGTTTTCTTTGGACAACTGTGAAGAACACTGAATTGCCAGAATAGTGCCAGTGTGCTGATCTGGGTTAGAGTCACAGTGTACAGAGCTTGAACAAAGAACCACAAGTGGGACCTTCCAGGCTGACTCTTGGGCTTAAGCCATATGGATGTGCTTGTTGGCTTTTACCCATTTATTTCTCTAACCATGATGTTGCCCTGGTCCCTGGCACCTTCAATGGCAAAAGTGGAAGTAGATACCTGTCCTGTGTACCCCAGCGCTGACAGGCGACATTCGCTGTTGGCTGTGTACTCAGTGTCTAGGAGTCCTCCAGAACTGGGCTCTTCCTGTCACCTTCAAAAGGGGTCTTTGGGCTTTTAAATTCTGAGGTGTCTGATAAATGTAGTGACATTTTTCTTCCCCTGTGACACAATGACTGCAGAGGAAGATCAATTCCATGAGTGAGTAGAACTACTTTTTGTCATTCTGCCCTCAAGGTTTTGCCCTCCTTCCTATAGGTATAGAAAATCAAGAGGTGGTGTTGACACTGGAAGAGGTCTCCTGGAAATGCAGTAATTATCACCTAAAGAGTTCAACAAAAGATGTGATTTTTACATTTATGCCATGAAATTCCAAGTGGTAAATTTAATATGACTAGAAAAAGGATTACTGTTCACATTTTCCTGCATACTCAGGCTGGGTTTGCATTATTGGTCCTCATTATCCAAACACAAGAGGGATGGTTGGAAGCCAGTGAGCATTGGTAAGGGGATAAATGATGTGGCATCTTGATTATGTAACTGGGATTAAATAAATGATATTAGTACTTTTTTTTTTTTTTTTTTTTTGGTACCGGGGATCGATCTCATGACCTTGCGCTTGCCAGGCAGGCGCTTAAGCCACTGAGCTAAATCCCCAGCCCAAATAAATGATATTAGGAACTGCAGTGGCAAGGATATCTCTATCTCAGTTCAAACAGACTCCAAAAAACAATGTCATTGTGAGCAATAATACTGAGAAATAACAATGTTACTACCTTTCATGTGCGGGGAAATCTTCAGTTTGCCAGGAACTGTGCAGTTGTCCATAAATAAAAGAATGAATCACCTCCTGGACTAGAACAGAAAAAAAAAAAAGCTGCTCAGGCTTTATAAAGATCCCTTACTGCACTACCGATAGAACAAAAATCAAATGCCTTTTTATTCATTTTGTTAAATTCATCAATAAAATCATATACCGTACATGCCCTGTGCATTTTATAATAGGTTTTTAACTAAACTTTACATATAGTCAGTTTTCCCACAAAAGTTCTCACTGGGACCCAAACACTTTAGGGTCATTCTTTCTTGACTCTCTTCTTAACTGTTATACAGTAATTAAAAAACAGCATGTTTCTAAAGGTAGTAATTGCACTGTGCACATGCAGTGCATTATGTCTCTGTCTCTAGCTCAGAGGTTGGTATTTATACCCAAAATAGTGAATCTGCTATGGTTAGTTCACACCATTTGTTTCCTTGCTAGGGGAGATTCACATCACTTTCCATTAACAATGCCCCAAGCTTTGCTGGGTTTTGATAACTTGCATTTCACTAAGGGTGAAGTAAACCATACCTGTATTAGAGGAGCCTCCACTGTGTTGTGATGCTGAAGTGTTCTAGGAATTGGGGTTTTGACCAACTGTTGTCCTTTGAGCAAATTCTACTGCAGCTGTACTTTGCATGTTGCTTCTGCAGATAAAATCCTGAAGTCCTAAGGGTAACCAGCTCATTGTGTAGATAAGGAATGCAGATGTATATGTAGAAATGTATAATGTGACAGATAATTTTAAAATTAACTTTATGAGTTACCAGATCAATACATAACACCGTATTTCATTTATTGCTTTGACAAAGTTTAGTTTTGTTAGTATTTAGCACTGGCAAGCATGTGAGAAAGTGATCTCTGATTTACTTTAGGAAGCAACATATTCACTTTAGGAACGAATTGTAGTTTTTTTCACAGGTAATTTGGAGATAACTATCAGAAGTTTTAAAATGTGAATATATTTTAATCCAGCAGTTGTATTTCTAGGTAGCTGTACTCAATGTTTTACAGAAAAGGTACATTGCAATGTAACTATAATTAATTGAGTTAAAGGATAAACAGTCTAAATGCCAGAATAAGATGTTGTTTGTAAATAATATATTCATTCTGTGAACTGTTTTATGGACACTAAAGTACTCTAAATATTTGAAGTACAGGAAATATGATATATCAAAAATTAAGAGTAGTAAATTTTAGTTGTGTGAAATTACATTATTACAATGTAGGTGGAATCTGTATGTGTACATGTGCCAAAAGATAATTTATCAAAATATTAACTGTATTTTTCTCTATATAAATTATGTTTAAGGGTCATTATATGGTTGTGGGCTTTTACATTTTTGTTTTCCAAATTTTCTGCAATGAAAATACACTATAATTGAGGCAAACTGCATGTTAAATTCTAAGTCTGTTACCTGCTCACAAGTGTAGGCGTATGCATTATTTTCCGACTATACTAACTTGTTTTCATGCACTACACTAATATGTCAGTTTTATGGAGATAATGACATCAATATTTAGAAAGACTCTGAAGTCAAAGCAGTTTAGAGATAACAAACCGCCTTCACAAAACACACATTTTAAGTAGTGGGATGCTTAAATCATAGTTCAGTGAACTTTTGTATAATTAAGTGACTCATGTCAAAGTGTAGAGGAGTTTACAAAACACCTAAATAAAAACAGAACACACCTGTCCTCTCAGAAAATTCCTTCTAACCTTTATACTGTTACTATACACAGAAATGTAATTCATGGATCTAATACTTTCATAGTCAAAAATAATAGAACTATTTACTATTTATTTAGCTTTTGCTGTGTGATAGACTCTATGCTAGATCTTCTGAACACATTATTTAATAACATAAATTGTAATATAAAATGATGGAGGATCAATGTTAATTGATTAGTCTAAAGTGATAAATATTGTTACAGCAAATCAAACCCAAACCTGTTTGATCTGACTTCAAATTTGAGAAGTTTTCACACAATATTTGGATTTTTATCTTCACAATGGAATTTAGCAATAACCAAATTCTCTAAAAAATGGCTTGACATTTGACACCAGCAAGATAGCACACTAGGAGATTTATGCCTATTTGGCTCCTCCGTCAAAAAATTTAGCAACCCGTAAGCAAAAATAATTTTGGAAGAACTGAAAAACCTTCACCATCACGTGGAAACCTGCATGTTGTTAAAGAACTCCGGAAGTCCTTGTGGATGCTGCCCAAGCTGATAGAATGTTCCAGAACTCATGCTGCTGCTGTGCCTTTTGCCAGCTAAGGCGTCTACTGTTTTGTCTTCCCAGGGTCAGGACACCACTACCCTTCCCCTTGCCTCCAGCTAGAGCCCCCACAAGACCTGACTATGTACCACAGATGGCACTTCGTCAGCATTGATGAATACTCTATGGATGAAGTTTTTCTGTTTTTTGGGTTTTTTCCCCATCAAAGCCAGTCCGCAAAGTCAGAAAGAGATGTAGTTACTCTCTTATAGTAACCCAAATACCATTACAAGACTACAACGGAGAGCAAAATGAAAGGAAATAAAAGAAATAAGTAATTCTCCAGTAACCTACCCCTAAGAAGTAGACATCAGTGGAATGGCTATTTTTTGTATTGTAAAAAGAATTTATCAAGCTATGAGATCACAGAAAAACAGAAATTCAACAGAGATATAAATTTTTAAAAGAATCAAAACATTTTGGAGCTAAGAATACAATGGATTATGTGAATAATGAAATAGAGACCTTCAACAGCATAAGAGTCAGTAAACTCAGATAAATCAATTTAAATTCTCTATGCAAAGGGAAAAAGAGGTATAAAAGAGCAAAGAAAAACAATATAATCCAGCATATATCCAAACAATAGGGAATCAGTGTATCTGGGTATACATCCAAGCCATAAAAGTCAGTGTGTGCAAGAGATACCTATGCTTCATGTTTATTGCTGCATTTTTCACAATAGCAAGCGTATGGAAACAACCTAAATGCGAGCTAACAGATGAACCAAGGGAGCAAATGGGATTTGTCCATGTGTGAGGTATCATGTGATCTTAAAAGAAAATGCTATCATTTATACAAAATGACTGAAGCTGGCAAACATCCTGTTAAGCCAGGTACAAGAAGATGAATAATGACCTCACTCCTAGAATGCCTACCCCTTTCAGAATATATGTGTACTTTAATAAATGAGCTATGCTTATCAGAGAGGGAGAGAGAGAGAGAGAGAGAGAGAGAGAGGGAGAGAAATACGTCATGATCTTATATGTGGAATGTAAATCATTCAAATTCATAGAATCAGGGTAGAGTGACGCTTTCCAGGGACTAGAAGAAATAAAGAAAAGAGAATTTTAGTGACACAATGATAAAGTGATGGAAATATAATATACAGTAATTTGACTATGCTTAAAAATATTTTATGAGATATTTAACATTTTCTAAAAACTTACATCTTAAATGTTCTCAACCCAAAAGGCATGGTACTTTAACCGATTGCAGTGATTATTTCACAGTGTATACCTTTATCAAAACATGAAGTTATAGAACTGAAATAAATACAATTTCTATTTGTTAACTATGACTTAAAGCTCCAGAAAAACATCAAAAATAAATCTGGGCATGAGATAGTGTGGGGCGAGAAAGACTGTAAAACTAATTGAAATGTCAAATAATCTGAAGTTGACAGAGCTAAAAACTAGAAACCCCTAAGTACGTGGGGATAGATAATCCCAAAGTGTCCTGCGCACTCGGGCACTAAGTTTGAGGTAGTTTTAGGATTAAAATCCACAATAGTATATTATATTTTTGAAGGAGAACTGAATCCTTAAAAATAATGATCTCAGGACAGTGCTTTTAGAGACTTTTATTTAAAAAAAATATAAAATAACAGACCCTCCAAAAGGGAGGGAAAAAAAATCAAGGGAAACATTTATGCTGTGTATTCACCCAATTATAAAACTTACAAATTTATTCAAAAACTTACAGAAAAGATTAAATTAACAGAGATATTATGAATCTGAAACTAAATTAAAATTCATTTTAACAACTGTGCATGTACAAGTCCTCAGTTCATTACTCCTCCGACACTTTCATTACTCTACAGAGCTGGGTGGAAATTTGCATTTCCCCAGGCTACACTTCTCTAAGTGACTGGCCAGGAGTGAGGCTGCTCTTGGACTCACAGCGTTAATGGACCACACACCAATTAGCAGCACAAGGAAGTAGCCTTTGCATTGCATATAAATTAAGTGTACTATCAGCAGGCTTTTCATGTTAGCTAAATCCTTTCCATGGGAAAATGCACTTCTGGAGACCTCTCTTCCCTTTGCAAGAGCAGAAAAACCCAGGTGATTCACCCTCAATTCCACCTCAGAGATAAATTAAAGTTGCTATTTCTATCAGGTGGGAAAAGAAAAGGCGATTTCCCGCATCAGGGAACCACCGTTAAGGATTCAGAGCTCTCTTCTCTGTCTGTATTACTTATATTTATTTCCTGTGGGTTTGGAGAAGCAAGAATTAGAAATGAATGGCATTCTCCTGTGAGCATAAGGGATTCGCCTCAAGCTAAAGTCCTGCTTCAACTTTACACAGCGCCTGTGTCTCTAGACGCTGCATTTGTGACTGTTCTGTAAGAAATCTTCAGCTGTGGCCCATAAATAATGAAGCAGGAAGTCATACAGGATGGGGGGGGGCAGAAGAAAGAGGAAACATAGAAGAGACTTGAGGAACAGGACAGTTCCAGAAGAACATTTGTAAAAGATGGTGTAGACCATTTTGCTTTCTTTGCACCACTGCCAGCTCTCTAATATGTTAAAAGGATCAGTCCACAATCAGAGTCAGCCTGCTAACCGACTGTTGAACAGAATACCGTCTCATGCTGTGCATTGCAAAAGTAAAAAAAAAAAAAATTCATCTGTATTTCAGATTTTTCAGACCTTTAGCGGAAACATTTCACAGCTTTGACCTCTTTTTCAATCAAGGGACCAGACATGCAAATTAGCACTGGTCCACAGGTCCTTCGTTCAGTCACACTGATGCCATGTGCAATGTTAAGGTGAACCGCAGAACATCAGAAGTCACTTTAAACGTGTCCGTTATGGAGAGCTTCCTGTAGGAATCTTGCGTTTAATTTCTATTCCCAGAAAACTTCAGATTCTAAAGGACTTCACTGCAGCTCTGCATTCTCCCTGCTTTCCTCTCAGTTGTACACTTTTTACACATTGTTGGATAAATCTTTCTCCATTCTTTATGTCACTGGACAGTCTTCATTTAGAAAATGGTAGGAAAATGTTTGGAAGCAGTTTGGATCAGAGAAGATGCTTTGTAGACCTTCCCAGCCTGTCTTTTTATCTTCCTTATTCAACCAACACTTTTCCATCATTAGGGTAGTAGATGTCAGGCCTGCTGCAGGAGAACTCCCAGAATTTTTTTTAAATAAATCCTGCTTTGGCTATTACCCAGGTCAGTAGGAAACCTAGAGATGAAGCCTTGACATCAGGTGTTACTTCTCTTTATCTGGGACACTCTAATCGAAGTTTAATGCTTACAGCAGGGAAAACAACAACAACATCAAAAACAAACAACGGACTGGCGGCTCATTTCAAATCAAGATCCTCTGTTGGTGTCACAGACAGAATTTTGCATGTTTCAGAGTTTCCTGTGACAAGCTGAGCAGGATATATGCAAGCGATTCAATGCCACGGCTCTAATCCCTGATTCATTATGTGAGATTAGAAACTGTACTTTTATCTATTTGTAGATCCCCGCCCCAAAAAGCTGATCTGAAGATGAAGCTTCAAAACAGAAACAGTCAAAATGCTGTGGTAGGAGATCTGATAGTAAACATCTGGCACAAGAAAGAAAAATATCAGGTGGGATTCATTAAATTCCCAAAGCTCTGAGAAGCACTGATATGCGAAGTAGAAAAATATCACCAGTTGTAATGTAGTATGTCCTCTAAACTGAAGGAAACTGTTGTATGATGCTTGCAGGTAGATTTTCTGATGACTTGTTCTACCGATTTATTCCATCTGTAAATATATCAGAGGGCTCATAAGCAGAAATTTGCCATATGAAATGTTTTTACTTCTCTCAAACCTCATATCCAGTGTCATGTCAAAGATGAACAGCATTGCTATCTGTTGGATGCATAACTAAGATACAATCTAGTTCCTCTACTACAGATAAAAAAATGAATATTTGTTTTATTTTAGTTCTAAAACAAAAGCCTTAGACTGATAAAATACTTTCTCAGGGCCTCATGCTGACAGGGGCTAGCAGAAAATAAGAAAGACAGATAGACATAGAGACAGAGTAACTAGGAGTTGGAGACCAAGAAATACCTCCTAAAAGCACTCCCTTGATGACCTTCTTCCAGCGAGGCCCTGATTCCTAAAGTTTCCATCACTGTTGAGTAACCCATTGAACTATGAATCCTCAAGAAATTATTCATGAGGTCAGAGCTCTTTTGACTTCATGGTTTCCCAAAGACTCTACCTGCAGTAACAAAGACAGAAATCTTTTGTGAAACAGAAGGTGATGAACACAGGGAAAAGAAGAAGATGAGAAAAAAAAATGACTGTAACATGTTATATACATGTACCAACTCCCTATCATTAATAAAATCACTAAGAACTGAAACACGTTATACTAAAATAAATACAGAAAAAGATTAATATATACAATGGCATCATTTTTCTGTGTATCAATAATGAACAAATAGAATTGGAAGCTAAAAACAAACACCATTTGCATTAACGCCAAAAATGAAATACACATAAATCTAGTAAAACTATATCCAGGGTCTATGTGAAACAGACCACAAAACCATGATGAAAGAAATCAAAGAATTAAATGACAAGATAATCCATGTTCACAGATGGAAAACATTGAAGGTATTGATAGACTGATACTAATACAATACTAATAAAAATCCTGGCACATTTTATAAAGAGGCAACTGGTTCAGAATAGCCAACACAGCATTGGAAGAGAAGAACGAAGGTGGAGGTTTGGTATTGCCCAAGTATAAAAACTTCCATATTAATCAAAATAGCATTGTTTTGGTAAGAGAACATCCAGAAATAAGTGAAACAGAAGAGAGAGCCCAGAAAGAGACTCATGTAAATATACTTGATTTTTGGCTGAAGTATAAACATACTACACGGTGCAGAATAATCATTTTAGAGCAAGTGGTGCTGGAACAACTGACATCTGTATGCAAAAAAAAGTAAGCACTTATTTACACTTTTCACAAACATTAATTCAATATGGGTTGTAGATCTACATGGAAAATGTAAAACTGTAAAACTTTGTGCAGATAACACAGAAGATAACCTTGGAGGTAGGGATGGCTTTTTCGATATAGCATGAAAGTACATTCCATTGATAATACAGACTACATTAATTAGAAACGTCTGTACTGCAAATGGCATGGTCAGGAGAATGAAAATCACAAACAACAGACCAGGAGAAAATACTTGCAATATAATCTGATAAAGGATTGCTATCCAAAATACATGAATCATTAAAATCCAATAATAAGAAATTAAGCAATCTAATTTAAAAATGGGCAAAAGAACTGAACACTTTACCAGTGAAGATATATAGGTGTCAAATAAGATGCTCATGAAAAAGATGCTCAACATCATATTATATTAGCAAATTGAAAGTTAAAACAATGAGATGTTATCACATACGTTAGAGTGACCAAAATCCAAAACACTAGCCAAACTGAATCCAAATGTGAACCAAGAGAAACCAATTCTTTGCTGATGAGAATGTAAAGCAGCATGGCCTGTTTTGAAATCAGTTTGGCATTTTCTTATAAAAGTCAATAAATTTGCATATTCTTACTCCGTGGTATGCACCAAAGGAGTGGACAATCTTATGTCCATGCATAAACCTGCATGTGGATGGTTGTAGTAGTTTTATTTATAATTTCAAATGTTTTAAACAAACGAGATCTGCCTTAGAAGGTGAGTACATAAAACAGTCATGGCCAAATAATTCCGAACAGTGATATATTCAGGACATGAATAATGCAGCTATGAAAAGATATTGAGTTATGCTTCTGTAGTGTATATACTCACACTGCGAAGATGTTGAGGCATGTGCCAAATGCATATTATAAGGTTAAAAGTATATGCAAAGATCACCAACTACATGATTACAGACACATAGCATTCTGGAAAAGCTGTGAAGTCAGTGGGAAGGTCAGTAGTTCCCAGGCATCACAGGGAAGGGGCAGGGATGGATGAATAACCAGAACAAAGACTTTAGAAGATGAATTGTTGGTGGACATGTGACAGTAAACATTTATAAAAACTGACAGAATATACATCAAGAGTAAATTCTATAGCGCATTATGTACTTTGGGTGATAATGATGTGGCAGTGTAGTCTCATTGATTATAGCAACTGTTTCACCATAGGTAAAATGTTAATAGTAGGAGAGGCTGAGTGTCCACGGAGGCTAGGATATAAAGCAAATTTTTATACTTCTTAATTTGATTTCAGACCTAAAACTACTGCAAAATACTACTGCATTAAGAAAGTTGGAGGAAGCAGAGTGAATACCAAAACACTGAATGTAAGGGTAAAGCAAAAAGAAAAAAAGGAAAATTGTGAGAGATGAAAACATAAACATTAAAAAATGATTTTCACTCTCGCTTAGGCATAGAGCAATTTAAATAGACCTCTGGGAGCAGCCTTTCCTTCTCCAAGAATGGCTTTATGTATTGGTTTGTTAACTTTGAAATATACTCCTGGAGTTCTCAGCTCAAGCTATAAAATCTAGAGGCTTGGGTAAGACCTTCCCTTGAGTTTCGTTGATAGTTTTTCCATATGAACGTCTATCATTCTGCTAAGGTACCATCAGCCATAAATTTTCTGTTTGGAAATTTCTCTTGATTTCTGAACATGAAACGGCTGCAAGTTATGAGTAATTTGGGAATTCTATTTCAATTTCCCCAAGACCAAAGAATATGCCATAGCACTTAGACTGTAGCCATGTGTTAGCTGTCTGCAGCTTCTGCCTTTGACAACTGACAGCTTGGTGAGGAAAATTGTATTTTGAAAGCAGTGGGAATTCAATCATCAACTATGCTCTCAAGGGCTCTCTTTCAAGGTATTGGGCTCTGATTTAAAAAACTGTTACTTTTGGAGGTGTGTATTACTATTGAGCAAAAGCAAAAGCAAAAGCAAAAGCAAAAAAAAAAAAGAGAGAAAAAAGAAAAAGAACCACACAAACAAGCAAAATCCCACAAAACCAAGCACCAACAAAATAACATAGTTTCCTGTGTTCTTGCTTAACTGTCATACATTTCCTTTTGTGTTCACATTTGTCTTTTTTCATTGCAGATGTGAAATTGTGTGTGCATGTGTGTTGCACACACCTGTGTGCACATACATTAAATAGATTTTATTTGTGGAGTTACCATGCCAATTATAAAATTCAGATATTATTGAATCACAGATTCCTTTCTTTTATAGCGCAAAGTACAAAATATAGGTCAACAGGTCATTTGCCAGATTGAGGCCAAATCTAGCAAGACCTATCGCTACAGGAATTACGAGGGTGATCATAAGAATGTGACATGGTCCGGGACTTATAATTTAGAAGCTTGTAGGAATGAAAGAATAATAGCAAGAGCTGGAGGTTCGTGATACCACCTCTCACATGCGTCTCGAGGAAATACTGCCAGATATTAAGAGGCAGAGTATGTTAAAACTGGGCGGCTACTTGGCCTCAGATCTGCAGATAGATGAAGCCCAACTTTGGTTTTCATGATGTGTAAATAATCAGACTCACAGAGAAAAATAGTAATCGACCTTGGGCTTTCAAATGAGAGATGTGCTAGATCTTCAAGCCTGGGAAAAGGAAACTAAATCACAAAGCAATTGACTAGCTAGCATGAAGCTCTTTTCTGGGGAGTTGACAGGAAATTGACATAGTTACCTAACTTGCAGCCTAGGCTAAGCCTATATAGCATGGCTTCCCCAAAAGGCTTTTGTTCCTAATTAGCAAGTGGATATTTTTATTACTTCTAATTCTGGGGAATTATTTAGAGTAATAGTTGAAGGTGACCACTAAAATAAAAATAAAGTATTTTGGAATATGTGTGCTTTTAATTTACTCATAACTTTTTTGAACTCAAGTCATTGTTACTGTGTTATCTATCATGCGATGAATTATTCAGCACATAATACTAACATGTTATTCATAGAAAGCCACTCTGACACCTACAAGTAAACTAAAATGCAAAACAAATAATATAATATGATTTTGTCATCATAAGACTTTCTTGAAATAATTATCTAAGAGAGGTACTCCACCATAAAGAAAACCAGATCTTTAGAAGTCTGATGTAAGGAAAATAATGTAATAAAAAACACTGAAAATAAAAAACACTGAAATGTACAGAATCAGGCACACAGCCTTACAGTAAAACCATATTATATTGATAGTAAAGTAATAACCAATTCTGCCATTAAATTTTTAGAACAAAAAAGCCTTACAGTATAATCATTAACTGTTTCAAACAGGAGGTATATGTCTACTTTAGAGAAAAAGAATGGTATTAATTTTAGATTTCTTAGTAATATGTGTAGTAAGTTGATGTATTAAAATTTTAGGTGGAATCAGTGAAAGTATTAACTAGCTTTACAATTTACAGAGTAGAAAAAGAGAAAATAAATTTTAAACAAATAGGGAATAAATTTTTAACCAAGCCAAACTGGAAATTAGGAAAAACAAAACAAACAAACAAACAACAACAAAAAAAACTAGTTCTTCCAACAAAAAACCATGCCAGTAGAATAAGTTGACACAGTAAAGTCATTTAGACCAGATTTTAAAAATTCCAGCTGTGTGCCATTTCCAAGAGTTACTTCTTTAAAAAAAATGCTCACAAGGTCCTTAAAAATAAGAGATATATGGGCATGATTGCAAATGTGAACCAAAGAAGGCTAGTGCAGCAATATAAATAACAGGCAAAGTAAAACTTTTAAGAAAAATCATCTGTTAATAGAGTTATTGCTATAAGGAATAATTCACAAGTACAAATCAAAACAGCTGATGCATAAATCACCTCGTATGGAAAACAAATCATCTGGCATCTTGGTTTCAGTTCTTTCAAGCCTACGTTACTGAGGGACCACTGATGGTAATCTCCTCATGCTGATACAGCTCCTGCTCCTCCGCATGCCTCAGAATCCAGAGTCCGCTTGCTTTTTTATTTTTCCAGAATGTGCAGGTGCTTTCATATCTGACATTCCCGTTATAAACGTTTGAACAGCTCAGCGTAATAGGTTAACCAGGCCATCGTGCTAAGATAATAAATAGCTGAAATGCAATCTCCCCTTGCAGGGTTTTGTTTCAGTCAGAGGAGTGTCTTGTGAACGAACAGCAGAAATAATTTGCTGGAAAAGGAAAAGAGAAAGTGATTCTTTTGATATCTCTTTTTATGATGATAATTCTTGACAGAGTAGCCACTTTTAGCAGTAAATGAATTCCTAAAGGAAAGGAAAGATACTGAATCACTCTACATTTCTTTTTGTTGTTTACAGAATTCTCACACATAGAATGAAATTTGGAATGAAAAATAATAAACTGCACAGAAGATATCACACTTAGTCACTTAATTTCTCTTTACTAACACATTGATTTTTTCTCTAAAGCTCCAAAATGAAAGGAAGTTATAACATTATTGCCAGGAGTTGTGAAAGCATTCCCTCTCTTTTCTATTGCAATAAAATATGATTTGGGTATAAATATAACATATTTTCAAGTATTAACTTCAGAGTGAACTTACCCATGAGTAGTTCTTAGGGATATATATCACTAAGATATATTTCAAGAGCATGCTAACTTCATTTTTGGTGTCTCCCTTGCTATGAGACCTAAAACTCCACAGACCACAATAAAGAAACATAAATGTCATTATGTGCCCAAACAGATCTACTTTTGATTATTAGCATTTATAAGCCTCCTCCAAAACCCAAATGTGTTCGCTATGAAGTGGTCTTTGTTTCCGGGATGTTTTGTGCTTTTTATTTGCACTTGACTTTTTCCACTAAGTTAATCTTTGTTTTCGTGTTCTTCCCAAGGCATCTGTTCAGCTCTTGTCTTCCTCAGCCTAGGATCTCACGACAGCCTTTCAAGTACTTGTCTTCCTTCTCTTCTCTCTCTACTTCAGTGTTCACTTTGCCTTAGAGATAGAACAGTATTCCTAACATGTAACGGTGACCATAATGCTGGTGTAATGTAATTAAATGCATCATGGAAAATGTGCAAAAAAAGCAGAACAATATTATATATATATATATATATATATATATATATATATATATATATATATATATATCAAATAGGGCAGCCTGATGGGAAATTTGGAACTAGGTGCCAGGAAGAAACATGATCACAGCTAGGGAGAATGATTCAGGGAAGATGCAATTAAGTTTAGATTTTAGGTTTTTGAATGAATCCTTTGTCATAGAATTACAAAGTACAGCTGCTTAAGTTTCTCCTCCTGTCTTTCTGGTACTGGTCATGAAGATGACAGAATAAATTTAGGAGTGAGGAGGAATATTTAGAAACAAAATCTTCCATCTGTATCCACAGGTCAGAGTATGGATTGAATATAACATTAAACAAAAGAGCTTTGAATTTGGGCCCTGTCAATCAAAATTTTTATGATCTATAAGCATTTTTTCTATTTTCTCTGTCACCTTTTTTACAAATGTAATACTACAGATTTAGCAGTTCTTATTTTATAGTTTGTTGTACATATTTAAACATTGCCAGCTAGGGATTTAGCTCAGTAGTATAAGTGCCTGCCAGGCAAGCTCAAGGTCATGAGTTTGATCCCTGGAACAACAACAAAAAATTGCTCTTAATTATATATAATTTCTATCTTGACTCAATTTGATACCCTGAATAGAGGGTAACTGATCCTCTTGCTTTAGCAAATGAGTGAATCCACATCCAACTGGGTCCTCCCTTGGGTTTTTACACCTGAGACTATTATCCATCCACCCTAAATACTCAGTGGCCAGATGCCAAAGTATTAGGAACAGCCCATTTTCCATGAAACCTCTGAAATCATTCAAGTTACCCATTTTTCAGGAAGTGTTGGAGGTTAGCTCACCCCACTTCTCTTGCCATAGTGTACTGCTCTAAATCTGACCTGCTGCTGTTACCCTAAGCATAGATACCATCCTCTCTGCCATCTTCAGTAGTAGTTTTCTTTCCTTCAGGTCTCTAAGAAAGGATTATAATTTTTATTCAAGTCTTTTCACTGTAAGAATTTTAAAATTTTGAAATGATAATATTTATAGAAGCAGAAAGTTACTATGTCATGCAGGTGGAGGAAAATAGTGACTACCATCACCACACATTTTTTTTATTCACTCATAAATTTAATAGCAAGGCCAACTGAAATGTAACCCAGACAGTCTGTAGTGTTCTTCAAATTCTCCGACATACTGTTGAAGTCCTTGCCACCTGACCAATAGACCATAGAAATGTCCACCCTGTCATTCCATCTTACCAGGGGTACTTCTCCAGGACTGCTCAAAGAGTTTAAGAAATAATAAAATGCCATTCATAGAAATAGACGTAGTATATTTTATTTTTGGCAAATGGGATGATGAAGGCACTCTAATTCTTGCACTTATTTAATCCCACATTCCACACTAAAATATACACAAATTGCATTAGAAAACATGAAATCAAAGCTAATGTGCTGCCCTAACGGTTCAAAAAATGGGCTATCAACCATCACTCAGTTTGGGAAAATGTTAAACAAAATATAATTACCTTGGAAATATTTTGGTAGAGTGCTTTCTGTAAAATATCACAAAAAGTGTATTATTTGTATAATTCATAGAGATTGTCTTAGTTATATTTTCTCTGGATGCCAATTTTCTTTGGAATACCAAATATAAGATCAAACCTTTAAATACACTTATTGATCAGCAGTGTCCATTTAGATTTATTTAGGTCTGACTTACTTCTTTTTTCAACACTGATGTTCATGCTATGAACTATTAGTTACACACAGTTAATATAAACATTATTTGAATTTGTGTCTACTGATTCCAGAACATGTGTTCTTAGTTATTATAGTGAAGTCTTTTCAGTGTGTTTTATTAAATATCTCTAGTGACATACTTTGTGATCTTTATTCCTGTTTTCTGTCTTTGAAATTAACAGCAAATAGCTCTGAAGAAAATCAGTTTCCTAACTTTTAAACTTTGCTTCCAAGTCACTGCAGTTTTCTATGTTGTACGTTTGCATTTTGTCCATCTATTTATTTTCTTCTCTTTTTTCCTGGGTAAGGACTTCACATTAGTTTCAGTTCTTGAGTTATAATATTGTTACTCTCTTTCTATTTATGTAATCTTTATGTAAGGCCTCAGCTCCATGATAATTACCATAATTACTTTGTAAAGGGACATCTTGTGTTTCTGTCTCCAAATGCTCAATATGGAGCCTGAATTCCAAGTTAATATTTGCATTTCATCTTCATTTTAATTGTTTTACTAATTGCAATTAAGACATGGCAGTTTTATCCTCTGGTGGAAACACATGGAAGTCATACCTTATAATTTATTCTTCATTAGTTTGCATATGGTTTACAACCTTTATTTACAAAGCAAAACTTTCTATACCTATGGAATCTGATTCTTAAGTATTCTAAATTGAACTGCATGTGTTGTTTAGTACTGGAGGTTTAAATGCACTTTTGCTCATCTTAAGTAAATATTCTATCACTAAACTACATCCTTAGCCCTTTTACTTTATTTTGATACAAGCTATTGCTAATTTCTGAAGCTAATCTCGAACTTGTGAACATCCTGCCTCAGCCTCCCCAGTAGCTGCGATTATAGGTGTGCACCATCATACCCAACACTGAGCTACTTGGGGTATTGTGAAAAACTGTAAGTAGCTTTCATAATACCCCAATGTCACCATGCCACTTTCTCTGATGAAAACACGTAGTTGCCAATTTCAGTAGATGACATTGAATCCTCAACACTTGTTATTTTTCATTATAGTTATTATAGCCATTCTTGTGGCACATACCTGTAATCCCAGCATTTGGGGCACTGAGGCAGGAGGATCACTATGATTTCAAGGCCATTCTAGGCAATATAGTGAGTTCAAGGTCAGCCTGAACTACGTAAGGATGCCTTGTCTCCATAAATAAATAGCCCTCCTTTGTGTCTAAAGTGACATATTATCAAGGTTTAAATTTATATATTTCCTATTACTAAAACTTATCTTACTTTATTAGTTATATGTATATATTTTATCATAATGTATAATATAATCTTTTGCTTCTTTTTACAGACTTTCTGCTTTTTATCACATGTAGGAGTTCTTCATCTTTGTGTATAGTATTCTCTAAATTTATGATTTTAAAGTATAGTCTTTTGGTTTCTTGTTTTTCTGTACTCTTCAAGTTGTCTTTTAAAGCACGGATGTTTACAGTGTAGATGAGGTCCTATATAGTGTTATTCTGGTACCATATCTGAGAAATATTTTTTATGAACCAAAGATACAAGCACTTTCTTCTAAAGTTCTTCTAGATACAGCTTTAACTCTATACTCTCTTCAGTTATAGTTATATTCATGTTGCATTTCTGCATAGAGTGTGGTATAAATTTATTTTTGCACATGTATGTTCAGTTGTCTTAGCTTTAATTGTAGAATGTTTTTTTTTCATTGACCTATCTTGTTCCCTTTGTTAAAAGCCAATTAATCATAAATATAAATATTTATTAGTTTTGGGTAAAATAAACACTTTGTACATTTACCTACATATTCATTCTAATGCCAACACTATCCTCTCAAATACTATAGGACTGTACTGTGTTTTGATATTAAGCAGTTTAAAAACTCTGGTCTTACTGCTTTTATTTTGAGTGTTCTAGGTTCTTTGCAGTATGTGCTGCCCTAGCTGGTCTCTCTCTTCAGTTAAAAGTGCCTTCATCCATTCTCCAGAATACAGTCAGTTATTTTTCTAAACCACAAAACTCATCTTATATGCTTCTGATTTACAGTTTTTAGTGATATTTCTCCCTAATCTTGTAGTGAAAAATTCCCTGTATGGAGAACATAGAAGTCTTTTCATGATTTAATTGGAGCCCAACACGTTCATCAGACCTTCAAATACTTTTTCCCATCCGAATATAAATGTGTACACTTTTGATCATTTTCCTTCCCTTTAAAAATACTTCAATATTTCATCTGTGAAAATGTTCCTGCTGCAAGACATGGTATTAAGCACCTTTATACACAATTATATCTAATGTTTATGTGCATTTTTGGCACATAGCACATTTCAATTAGGATGCGCATGCCTTTCCATCTTTGAAGTTATGTTTGCTTAATAGTACATGTATGAGCACCTAATGATTACACTTGCCATGGGAGTTGGTGCATCTTCATAATACATCTTAACTCTTTTTCTGTCATCTACTCTTCCTTTCCCTCACTGCTCCTTCCAACTCATCTCCTTCTCATTTGCAAAGCTCTAATTTTATCATACTTTTCACTTCAATTTTTTCCATCCCCTTTCTCTCTTGTCTCTCTGCCCTCCCTCCATCTCTTGCTCCTCCATTCATCTTAAAAAGACATGAGGATTATACCCATTGCAAATGGTTATAATTATGTTTATTTATTTATTTATTTATTTATTTATTTATTTATTTCAGTACTGGGGATTGAATTTAGGACCTCGTGCTTGTCAGACAGGCGTTTGTGCACTGAGGAGAACCCCTGGCAGTCCTTCCCACTTAATAGAGCTATGTGTGCTTACTAGGCACGGGGTAAATGGATGCTGAGTGAATAAATAAATGAATGAGAATTCAAAGTACAATGATACCAGCCATGATGAAACTGGAATAAATTATTCCTGAAATTTGATTTCCTACATTGACATCAATGTTTTGGATCTGGAAATTCTTAATTATTAATCGGGAACAATTTGTGTGATAGTTTAATGAGAGTTGTCTGTTTTCCTGTCTGACAGGTAACTGGATTTTTCATAGTATAAAGAATCTGATTCAATTATTCCCTGGACTGGGCTCTTGAAAATTTTCTGAGAGAGCAGAGTCAAACTACGTAGCTAAAATACAGCTACATGGTTCCTTAAACCAGTACTGAAATTATTGTTAAGATTCAGATGCAGTATGTGGTCTTTTTAAGACTGACAAAGACTATATTCTGCTACATAACTACGGTATATTCATTGAGAAACGCTTGATTCTTTCCCATTGCTTCTGCTTAGAAAAGATACTTTAGTGTCAGCTGTTTTATACTGCTTATATGTACAGAACCAATACATTGTAATACCAAGTTTAATTTGCTCATCTTCAGGAAAAACATAAAGGCTATATACTAAGAGACTGAATTCAAAGTATGCTCCAATCAAAGATAGTTCAGCTTTATTTTTCAGGCATAAATATAACATCATGATGTATATTCAACAAGGGCATATTACTGTTTCTGTCTTATCTTAGAATATAAAACACCAACCATAGTTACTCGATCAACAATGCCTTTCAGTTTTCCCTGTAAGGTATCATGTGTGAAATTCATGGACAGACTACAAGTTAGTACTCACATCTTCTGTAACTTTCAATGTCAAGTGTATACAGTGCCAAACATATCAAATCTTGTCACTTCATAAAATTATTGATAAGGTTCTCCATTACATTTTTGTTGGTACTGTAAGAAATTCACAAATGAAGTGGCTTAATACAACATCTATTTATTAACTCATTTTTCCATAGATTAAAATGTATGCATAGTTGAAACATCTATGCAGGGTCTGTTTGCTTGTTTAGTGGTACTGGGATTCAAACCCAGTCTCTTCACAGTATGCAGGTTCTTGCAAGCTCTAAGGTGGCTGCATGTCTGGAAGCTCTACAAACAGCTCTGCTGCCAGGTTATTGGAAGAATCCACTTTCTTATAATTGTAGGACTGAGACTCCTTTCATTTTTAAGCAAACACTAACATGTTTGTTTCCATATTCTACAAATCCATAAATCTCCTAGTATCAGCCAGAATGAAATCTTATAAGAGCTCATTCAATTATATAAGGTCTGCATAGATAGCCCAAGATCATTTTTCAGTTTGAAGGTTGATTCATTAGTAATCTTAATTACATCTGCCAAGTCCTTTTTGTTATGCATTCTTGGGAGAAGCACCTGGAGGTCAAGATTCTGAGTGCTAAAATTCTTCTTACCACAGGTCCTCAATCTAAAATTAATGTAAGGAATTTTATTGTGCATAAAATATTCCTTCAATTAGGTTTTAAAAATTATTGTCTCAATAGCCAGTTGTTACCAACAGTGGAGCTAAATGAAGCTTAAATTTACTGTGATTGCTTCTTGGTCCATTTATTCACTGTCTAACCTCCAGCAAGACATTTCTGTCCCATAAAGAATGCAAAAGTGGTACTGGATTTACTGTTTTTTAAAATTAACTGTACATGTCCTTCTTAACCATAGCATTTTTAGCCTTTGTTGAATCACTAGTTTTTAGAAATCACCATTCCCACTCCTAATGACTTCATGCCATATTTTACAGTAAATTAATTTTTAAAAGATTTGCCTTTATATTATTAGAAAGTCATAGTGAGACCTCTCAGATTTTCTCTGTGTTCAAGTGTATTTAAACTTGTATTTATAATTCATAGAAACAGCAAGTATACTTTGCTTAAGTGAAGGTGAAATAATAAGAACTTGATTGTACAAAGGAACCAAAGTAATTTTGTAACATAAATTTAATGTAGAATGCGCTTGCACAAATTAAGGTCCTGTTATATATATATCACTTTAAAAGGCGAAATGAAGGAAAACTGCAGACATACTTTTATTTTTCCTGAAACAGTATTCTTTATTGTATACATTTTTATTGAGGACACAGCCAGTGTCACTTTATCAGTCAGTTGATATTTGGATCTTGATTCTTTGAAACCTAGAAGTGTTAACTCAGTTCACATCGATATATGTTCCACGCCCTGTAAGTTTGATGTGCTTCTGACTCTAAACAATGATTTCATTACTCCTTCACTATACTAGTAAAATAGGAACCTTTTTATTTCACAAAGTGGCAAATTTGATGTGTAAGTATTGGAGCCTTAATCTTTCTCATTTTAAGATGTGTTTTCAGTTTTGGAGATTATAAAGTCTACTGGATTTGATCATTAATAGGTAATAAGATGATGAATGTGTAGAATAAGTCACCTGTAACAGTTCTGACACATGGTAATTGTCTCAAGTTTTGTCTAAGTAGAATTTGGAAAAATGGAATTATCAGTTGAATTCATAAGATATTTAACTGCCAGTAAAACAAGATATAAGATGATAATTGAGGAGAAATGTAAAGACACATAAATATTTTTGTTTTATGTCATTACCTTTTGAAGGATAAGGTGACTTGAGAATTAGGGAGAGAGAACAGTCAGTAGAAAGAAACAGAATTTTTGGAGAAAAGTTGATCATGGGGCAAAGCCATAGAAGAAACAGAAGGGCACAGAAGAAAGAAGCGAAAGAACCTTTCTTTAGAAAGAATACAGGGATGTATTTTGTCTCTATAGATGGAAATGAAGTACAGGACTTAACTTTTCGAAGCTGAGAGTTAACCTGATAGGTAGAACACTGACGTTAACATATATGATTATCGGTGGCAACCATGTCTTGTGCAGTTCATAGTGGTCAGCTAATGGTGAGAACCCCAATAAATAAATAGAAGACATTAATTAGTGTGTTAGTTTGAAGTTTAGGACCACAGTCAGATACAATATAAATCCTAGCTCCTTTATTTAAACTCTATTGAGATCAACTTCAAATGCTATAAAATTCGCTCATTTCAAGTGTTTAGTGATTTTTTTTCCTTTTTTAGTATCCTGTGATCCAAAATGAATTCTATGTTTTCAACACTGCAGAAAGGAACCCGTTACCAGTCATTACCCTTTAACTCTCAATCTTCCTTTCCAGCTCCAATTCCAGGTAATCACTGCTCTACTTTTAGCCTTACAGAGTTACATATTCTTGACATATCACAAAATGCTATTAATATTTGTCTCACGTGTCATCTTTGTGATCATTAATGATGACAAGTCAACCTGACTGAATAAATAAATGCTCAGGATGTTAATACAGCATACTCTAGGTATATCTGGGTACATCCAGGAACTATGACCTTGGGCAATATATATGATCCTTGGCTCCTTCCTCTCTGATGCTGCTTCCCTACTATGCTTCTTAACCACCATGAATTACGAAAGGCATCTTTGCTGTGCATCTCCTTTCTACTATGAAGTTCCTGCCTTGGAGCCAGTTAGCCATGGATTGAATTCCCTGATACTGAGCCAAATAAACCTCTCCTCTTCTAAGTTCTGGATGTGGGATATTGTAAATCAGTGAAGACCTAACAAAACTGAAGATTGATTCTGGAGAAGTGGAGTCACTGATACATCTTCACTTGGCCAAGTGGTTTAGAAGTCTTTGCAACTGTTTTCCAGGAAGGTTTTGAAAACTTTTAGACATATGAGATAGAAAAGATTTACAGTGCAATAAAGAGAGTGTTATGGGTGATTCTGGTAGAAGCTCAGAAGATCAAAATTCTGCTGGAAATGTATAGTAAAAGGTGACTCAAAAGGTTTCAGCTGAAAACCAGGATTCCATTGGCAAGTTGGAGTGTGAGACAATGTTTCTTACGCTCTGTCAAAATTTTTTTCTGCTTTGCCCATGTCCTGAGACTGCATGATACTGAGGTTAAGGATGGTGAATTGGTTGATTAATCTGGAAGAAGAAATTTCAAGACAGCCCAGCATTCAGACTATGTAAGACTATAGAATGATCCTAACAACATCTTGTGGGTCTTAGGAAAGAAGGTCATATGATATAAAACTAAATAAGCATCTCTCATTTGGCTTCCGTGTTAATTCCATATTCTTGTTGTTACTTTACTTCTGTGAGTGTAACTCCTCACAGACTAGAGTGGTTTTGATTGATAATATTTTAAGCCTTTCCTCTTTAACATTATGTTGTTTAAATGAATTAGAGAAGGAAGTATTGCATTGTTTCAGAACTGTAAATGCAACCAAAATACGGAGAAAAGAGAAGCATATGTTTAGGACATTTGTAACAACGCTGAAATGAACCATCTATTTTTGATGTAGATTTGAAAGAGATGTTCAAATATACCCACTTTTTATTATTCAATATTCATTGACCATGATGGAATTTAATCATGAATATTCTGACTAGAGTTCAAAGCTATTTCTTTCTTTCATTGGAGGCTTCACTGAAAGAAAACTAAAAGCAACAACACATAGGAACATGAGATGATGCAGTGCATTATTAATTTCTCTTTGCATGAATTAACTCTAGAGGGAATTTCTTGAAGAAAGTATATTTGATATATTGCTTTACAAACTTTGTAATTAAAGGAGAAAATAGACACTGAAAAATTAGAAAATAGACACTTAAAAATTTAGCAGAGGAGAATATAAGAGATCAACTGACTCAGAGGTTCTCAGCTCCTCAGGTTATAAACTGATACCTGTTCATAGTCTGTAAGCAATGACCTTCCAGCAGGTGGTGAACAGTAGAAAATCAACCATTCTGCTTTGCTTCCATTATGTTCTGATCCCCACTTCTGTAGATTAGTGGTGGCATTGAGTTCTCATAGGAATGTGAACCCTATTTTAAGTGTGTCTCAAGGGATGTAGGTTGGTTATGTTCCTTTGAATCATCCGGAAACCACTCCATCCCTCTATCCATGAAAAAAGAAATGTCTTTCACAAAACCAATGCTTGGTGACAGAAAAGCTGAGAACTACTAATCTAATTGAACTACTAGTCAAGGTAAAACAATCTCCATGTTTAGAGTGTTTTACAAGTGTTGGTTTGGTTAAGTCAGATGTTGGGAGATTATACTCTTGTGATGGGCTAACTTGTTTGGTTCCATCATCATGGAAGTTCTCATTATATGATGGTACAATCCACCTTACTGGAAGTCTCACTTATTTGATCCAGGTTTGTAGCCCTAGGACTGCCCCCTTAGAATTAGACACAATATTTTCTGTCCTCCTTTGAAGGAAACACTTTCAATTCTTTGTAAACAGCACCTTGTGACTTTCTTTCATCTTTTTCTATCCTTTGTTTTTTGAAAATGTAAATGGATTCAAGAATGTTTGGTAGACTCCAGTCTTACTTGGCAAAAACTTTGATAGAGTAACACAACCCAGGGAAATCTCTGTAATATAATCTTATTACCATTATAATTTATGATCAAAGAAATGGTCCTTAGAAGTACACAGCTTTGGATACAGTAAGGGTGTGTGTGTGTGTGTGTGTGTGTGTGTGTGTGTTGTCAGCCTGCCCATCCTTCCATGTGGGATGCACTGCTGAACAAGGTTAAAATGCTTTACCTCAGCAGAAGCAACTGAAAACAATAACTAGAAGTCTCTTTTATTTGCAACTAATGGAAATATAACTGAAATAATGTGAGGGTACAGATTGTTCTCTAGAAACATTTATTCAAATCATTATTGTAAAGTTATCCAGGACAGGTATCAGAAAAATAATACGTGTTATCAAAAGAATTGAGTATTTGGAAATGTCCAAGAGGTTGGTAGAATCAAAAGAAATGAAATCAGGAAATAAATGGGAAATCATAAAAATATTGGTGATAGGAATGAAGAGTAGCCATAGCTGTTCGTGCCTATCATCTGTCCTTGTCCCATCCACCTCTCTCATGTGGTTTAAGGAAGATACTCTTAAAAGTTTCTGAATCAGGAAAATGGGATAATGTGTTGACTAATACACAGGGAAGTAAAGGGGGAGAAAATTTCTAATTATCAAATTATATTGTCTTAGATCTAGTTGAATTTGGTGATTTATCCATGGCAGGGATGCCAGAGAGAAAGAGAGCTGTGATGAATGGAGCCCTTGCTATATGTCATGCACAAAGCTAAATGCTGTGTATGTGTGATCAAGGTTATAATGTCATTCATTATAATAATTATTCATTGTTAGCTCTGGTGAAAATGGAGACTGGCAATTAAACCACGGTGCAGGAAGCACTTCAATTGTTGTTGCAAATATGCTTTTTAAGTTACCTAATATTTCTCAAAAAGAAAAAACAAAAACATAGATATAGCTTAGGACTAAACCAGCACAATGTGCTTTGAAAATATTGTCCTTTTGCCCTTCATTTCAATTGTAATATTTTAACACGTTTGTCTCAGAAAATCTACATATATGTCAGGCACACATTTATGTTTGTTAAAAATGCAATTAATTCATCTATTCCCAAGAATTTCACAAGGTTTATAACTAGTTTCCTTTTAATTATAGGGCTTTAAAAATACACTTAACCCTCAAGCCTACTACTTAAAGCGCACCACGGTTGCTTTCTCTGGGAAATCATTGAAATACGTTCTAAGAGTCCGTGGTGTGCCAACCAAAAGGAACAGTGGTTGCCTTTTGTCTTTCTTCTAATTGCTGTTTGGGCTTTCTCATCTAAGATCAAGTTAATACAACCATTATACACTTCTTGCCATCGTTGGTCCATATTGATTGGTCAGAGGGAGCTCCAGTATCTTACAATTTAATGTCTTTATTCTAAAGATAAGTGATGCAGTTGAGATAGATGGGGTAATGGTTTGGTGTCAGGGTCCTGGCCTAGCACCACCAATCTGCTCAGTGGTGCAATGACAGAATAAAAGACGTACAAAATATATTATAGTTAGAAGGGGAACCGGGATGGTCAGAGTCAGAGAAGGACTAAGACAACAAGGCACCAGTGTCTCCAGTGTATATTAGGCACACAGCTTAATTGGGAGGGGTGCTGGTGTGCTGCAGGAAGCAATGGAGCTGAACTGCTGGCATAGACAAGTCCTGTGAATTTGAGGAACAAAGCGTTCTTGGGAAAAACAGAAATGGGTCATGGTTCATGGTTGGCCTATATGTCTGCTAACTGCAGCTACAGAGCTGGAGGAGGGATTTGGGTGAGAGTCACAGAGTCCTCAGCTGCAACGTTATCTTGCTTTCAGGGACCAGGGCTTTACACACTGTGTTGATTTCTGCCTGGCCATTGGCCTGGGGAAGGATCAGGTCCACACACCAGCTGTGAGCCTCACCACAAGTCGCCTAGACCTAGAGCAGACTCTCAATTTACTTTATGCCAATTTATTAATATCAGTCATTGCTTGCTCTGCACCACATCAAGCTGGTCCTTGGCAGTTTGGGAAGATGACTAAAAGCTGGGATATTATTTGATGTAACTTTCTATTTTAATCAAAGGAGGCACCATGGGTATATGAGAGCAGGTTGGTGGACAATATAAACATGAGGAAGCGCTTAGTTCAGGAAACTGAGATTTTTCTTACAGGCAAGAAATCTGTATGATCATCATTAACACAAAACTATGCCCTTCTTCAGAGGAAGTACAAACAGTTTGAGAAAACTGAATGAGAATCTAGCTACCACTTCACAGATCACTACATAGCAAAAATCATCTTCTACCTCCCTAAAAGCAATAATGATGACCACCTCCACTGTGTGAACTAAACTTTCTTGGGTCTCAAGACCTTCAGTTACATTCTTGATATTTTTCTACATGTGTCGTCAATTGTATTTTTACAGTCTACCACAAAAGTTGTAGAAGCTCTCTGGATTTTATTCTGATGGTTGTTCAAAGTTGAAACGTTTTGAACAGAAGACCCTTTTGAAAGGGTAGCTCTGTCACTGGTTAAAACCAGGAAAAACTCAAAATCAGAAGCAAGAAATAAAATGTATTTAAAATAACCTCCCAAGAGATAACTAAATAAGATGGCTTAATCTAGAATAGTAGATAGTGGTAGGAAGTGGCTCTTAGGAATGTTTTACATTTCAGCTCTGGAAGTTTGCTGGTGGATCAGGTGGAGAAAAAGAAAGAGAAGCGTTAACTGTGACTTCAAGGAGTAGTATTGCTTGAGCAAAAGGGAATTGCCAGTTGGAGCTGTTTCTGCGCTCATGGCTGTGAGGAGGGTAGATTGGTAAACTTTACAAGTTAGGCATTAGATATGCAAATCTTGAACCTCTCAGAAATAATGAGGAAGTCAGTGCAGAGTGAAATACATGAGTCTGTACTTCAGGGAGGAATTTACGATTCACTCTGATGCTTCTATGTTCCGATAACATGTTCTTGCCAAAGCAAAAGTTGCACTGGGCCAAGCTGAATCAGAGAATGCAGATACTATTTAGTGCTTTTGCAGTATAGGAAAGAGAACTGTACTGACCTCTGTTTTTTGCTCTTGGTAGAATATTTAAGACCTTGAGTGTATGGGTGAGGGTGAGAAAGAACTTCTAGGAAGTACTTGTTGAAGTTCCTGGTTGAACTTACCAATAGGAAAATTATCTTTATCATAACATCTTTTTGTTTGTTGTTTGTTTTTGAGACAGAGTCTTGCTGTGTTGTTCAGGCTGGCTTTGAATTTACAACAGTCCTCCTGCCTTGGCCTCCCAGTGCTGGGATTATGGGCATGCACCACCATGCCCTGCACATTTTTATCATATCTCAATGTCAGGAGCTAGGTTTACAATTTGGAGCAAGTCGCACAGTGAAAGAAAATCAGAGCCATACCTTTTCCCAGAGACTGGGAAAAAAGGGTACTGTCTTCTTTTATAACATTTCAAAGGGATATCTCTCAGGTGCTAGAGAAAGGCATTCTTGGCTTGTAAGACTGATTACAAGACTTTAAAAAAGATTTACAAAATGTTCACCACCACTGGTCATTCGAGAAATGCAAATTAAAACAACACTGAGATTTCATCTCACACCAGCAAGAACGGCAGTCATTAAGAGATCAAATGATAACAAAAGTTGGCCAGGCTTTGGGGAAAAAGAAACACTGCTCCACTGTTGGTGGAAGTATAGACTGGTGCAGCCACTGTGGAAAGCAGTATGGAGATTCCTCAACAAACTAGGAATGGAAGTTCCATTCAATCCACCTATTCCTCTATTGGATATTTTCCCAGAAAGCTTAAAAGGTCATGTCACAGTGATATATGTGCACCCATGTTCATAGCAGCCCAATTTGTAATAGGTAATTCTTGGAAATAACCAAAATATGCCCATCAACTACATAGTGGATGAAAAAGATGTGGAATATAAGATGGAATATTACTCAGCTATATAAGAGGATGATCTTGAGGCCTTTATAGGCAAATGGAGGCAACTTGAGACTATCCTCATAAGTAAAATAAACAAGACTCATATTAGTAAATATGACATTGTGTCTCTAGTATCAAAAATAATAAAAACTGAAAGAGTAGTAAGATGCAAAATGCACAATAGATATAAAAATGAAAGGGAAGGAAAGTGCTGTAAAGGATATAACTGTATGTATAAGTGTGTAAGATATATGACCATATTACTGAATTTTTGTTGGATCCTTGAACAGAATGGTTTGCACTGTCAATGGTTGAGTGTCTATCCACTTTTTATGCCTTGATTTGAACAACTATTTCTAAGATGACAATATGTAATGTATCAACTAGAGATTTCTTAGTGTTTTCTACCTTTTTTCTATTTTTTCCTTTCTTTAAATACATATAAAAATAAAAAATAAAAATGATTTACATGTCAAATTAGTAAAGAAAGATTTACAATGATAAATTTTCTAAAGTAAATGCTCAAAAGCAGAGAGGTGCAAGGAGCTCCTATAGTTCCATTTGGATTCTGTAAGGTAGAACATGAGAAGGAATTCGAGCCCAGAGGGAGGAAAATGCTTGTCTTCAATGAGATCCAACTGGAAGAAATATAAAGCCCATCTGGCCATTCTTTATTAGCATGACCACATAATTCATTGCTTAAGTCTGATTACTCTGCAAGTGGAAGAGGGAACACTATTAATTACAGATCTGGAAAACAGGTGTAGATCATGCCTTCCTATCAAATTCAGATGCGTCATTTTTCTACCTTTTACAGTTCTCCTGCAGCTTGGCAGAGGTAGTATTGTAAGATTTAATATGAGTGTCAAGATAAATAAATGTATTTAAAATCCAGGGAAGTTTGGCAACAGGGATGAAGCTCAATGGTCACACTCTTACCCAGCATGGAGGGAGCCCTGCTTTCCACCTTCAGCAAACACAAGCACACAGATCTTGGCAAATGACCAAAAAAAGCATAGTGACACCAACTATTTCTCAAAGATTGATTACAAAGAAAGTTTGGCCTGCTCACGTGTCATTCTGTGCACCTTCAGAGTTGTTGCTCTCTTTCTCAAAAAGAGGATGTAGCAATTTTTCATTTATGTCTCTCCACAGCAAAACTGAGCATTGAGAACATGGAACTTCTCTTTTATCGTTCTGGTATGGGCAAGTATGCCTGATGGACAATAGATGCTCAACAAATATACAAAGATTAAATGAATAAGGAGGCTTTAGGGGGAGTTAAATTTGATACCAACACTTTTCAGTTTGAAAGACTGCAGGAACAGTTGCAAAATGAGTAGAAACAGAACTAAGAAGGTGTGAGGAACTGCTATGTTATTCCATCTGGAACTGAGATTATAGGACACAGGCGGGGGAGAGGAGAGACCAATATACTTACCTAATAGTATCCATGATGCTATTTGTTGCATTCTGTTCTATATTTTCTTCCCGTGGAATGTGCTTGTTTCACATTAATGCTTCATGAATTAACCATAACTGCCACCAAGGTAATTAAAATATTGATTGCTAAGAGGAAGTGAGGATTCAGCACTAATTCATTTAGCAGAAACTTATTGAGTCCCATTATATGTCATTCCTTGCAGTAGGCTCCAGGAATATATATAACAGCAAGTAATTATCTTGACTGCACCAACTTGGGGGTAGAACTGAATTATAAAAAAGAGCAAAACATCATTTTATGGCTCTGAATCCATTAGATATAGTCTCTTCGATGACGAACATTGATTTTTAAGTGGTAAAGGCTCCCCAGAATGGTTCACAAATGTTATCTGTCTGCTACTGTAGCCCACCATGGCTCATGTCAGTGGGATACCCAGAAATATTACCTCTGCTGAAAGAATCCATAAACTCAGTACTATATTCAGTGAACCAGTGTTCCGGCAGTTCCCTATTTTGGAAATCTCCTTTGTTACAAATATTTTTTTGTATCGCCAAAGATTCATTTGGTTCTATATGTTTTTCCTATACCTGACTCTGTCTTAGCAGCATCAGCCCATTCTTCATTCTGTGAAATGATGGATTTGGTTTGTAACATTCATATTAGCTAACATTTATTGAGACTATATGATATGACAGACACTGTCTTATCATATTGAAAACATGTATGATGTGATTACAATGATCTTTGCAGGAATCTAATAAATGGACTTTTCTAATCATACTGGCATTTAAGTCACCCTCTCTATATCAGTCTGAGCCCAGGGCTCATGTTCTTAAATATACTCTACAACCAGGAACTTGCTGTCAGCCACAGGGAATTTGTCACTATTCTTTATCATTAAGTACCTTGATGCTTCTCCTGGGAGTAGACTGGTGATCTCCTCACTCTTGCCTTCTGGAGATATCTACAATCAACCTAAGAAGTTTAAACTGCAACATAAAACCACACGAAGGAGACATCTTGCAATGTAAGTAGGCATAGCAGATGGACAAAAAGTGCTGTGCCTTAAGGGTATTAAGTGATTCAGTAGTGTGAAATTTTACTTGAGAACAAAAGTGTTGAGGCCTCATGTTGAAGAGAAATTGTTAGTAAATTCTAATGAAGTGTGCAGGGAGCGTATGTGGAAACTTTGGGGATGAGGTCACTAGCCTAAAATAAAACTAAAAACATTAGTTGAGACAAGATTGTTCAGTGTTCAGTACTGCACAGGCTTGGGGCTTTATTGTGTTGCAATGGAATGTGCTTCAAGTGCTTAGGTGGTTGGATTTGGTCATTTATAGAGACTGAATGAGACTTTTCTAGCGGCAGTGCAGAGAATGAAGGAAATCGGAGTGTCAGGTATGGTGAGGACTATAATTAACAAGCAGGAGATGGTGAGAGCCAATCTAGTTTAGTAATTTTAGAGAGAGAAGCAAAAGAAGTTACCTGGCCATGCCTGGCATAGATCTGTAGAACTTAATGATTTATTAAATGTCAGGGTTGACCGAGAGGAAGCTGTCAAAGATGTCCGAAGTGCTTATAATGACTCCCTGTAACAAATTCTTTATTATGACTGTAAACTCCCATAAAATCTAGCGCCCAGTCCTCTCTCTGGTATCACCTTGCATTACTCTGACCTTGTCTCATCCTCTCCACCTGCTGACTCTTCCTGAAATATATCAGACTATCTTCCGTTTGAGGGCATGAAGATCGATTCCTCGTGTCCCATGAAGCACTTTTTTCCTAGGAATCTCTATGTCTCCTGTCTTCAGATCCTTTTGGTCTTACTTTCTGTGTAAAGCCCACATTGATGACATATCTGGAATTGCAAATATGCCTATCTAGAGCTGTGTGCATTCATATGCATTCACACACACACAACTGCAGTGGCTATCTATGCACACACACATACACAATCCCCCTAGGCAGTGCCTGTCTACTTGCTTAGATCATTTGTTGCTTAATGTGTATTGCCATTTGACATGTGTTATTTGATCTAGTACATATTTTTGTGTTTCTCTTTTCTCCCTATCTAATAGAAGCCTGTCGAGACAGAATTCCTATCTTCTGTTGAATATCTTTAATCTCTAGAATAGCCAAATTCGTGAATGATGGCCCCATTTAAAAATGCCAGTTTCTCAAATTGGAGAAATTCTGACTCCTTTACTTGTATTTGAGATGCACAGATATCATATCTGTCACATAAAAACCACATAAAATCAGCACCCCCTTCACATACAACCTCACATAAAGAATACTTCCCCTGGGGCAGGTCATCTCTTAGGACTGAAATGGAGTTTTAACTGTGACCATGAAGTATGCATCCTCTGTCTGAGGTTTTGAACATACATTATTTGATCGTCCATTATTTGATACCTGCTTTAATGTCACGCCTCCGAGACACTTGGCCCTGCTAACTTTTTAAGCAAGCTGCAGAAGCAACTGGACTTTTAAAAAGTCTTGGTTGTGTCTACATGATGGCAAGGCTTTTGAGAGGGTTAGTTATTGAATTAAAATGCTCACAGAGCTAAAAATTGGACTGACTAGAAAGAGCAGGACAGTATTCCAAAGGCAGAAGTGAAATACTCATGTATTTTAACTTCCTTAAGCAATGCCCTTCAGAAACATGGCATTTTTACTGCACTAACACTTGAATAATATTTCACCACAAAAAGAGGGTGTATGTGTTAAACTTACAGCGGGGATGTCTGAAGTGTCATCTGCTTGTACTCTTTCTCTGGCGTGACGTGGATGCGTGTGTGAGAGATCCAGGTGCGAATTCAAGTTGTCCCCATCCCCCGGATGAAACCATGTCAGTTTGCTGAAAATAAATTCACCAAGTCAAATTATTGAAGTTCATTTGCAGTACAGTCACTGCCAAAAAAAGTAATCTTACTGATGAATACTTTCCTAAATGGCTGATTTTCAAATTTATGAAATTTGATAACAGTGATTTTAATAAATAATGATTTGAGGGCTTCAATAGGAACATTATAAAAACTCAAGAAGAACATACAATTTAGTTTGCCACTACTTAAGCAGAATTTGGGGAACACTGAAATTCAAAATATTATTATTTAAACTCTCTCTCTCTATATATTTTTTTTCAAAATGCAAATTGTATATTTTGTAATCAAAGTTTCATTACCTCATATAGTACTTTTCAAAGTTAAGTGTAAATTAAAAAAAACAAAACAAAACAAAAATCTTTTGTTCAGTTTTGCCTATTTGAGAGGGGATTTATATTTCATTTACTGTATCTAGGAATTAGTTGCCACGATTGATTATGTGATATGAGTGCTCCTTTCACCTCCTACTTTATTTCTATTCATAGTCAATGATATTTACTGCTTTGGGACGTTCCTGCATTGATTCCTCACTTGAACACTTGTAACCTTTGAGACTGTGTCTTCCTCCTAATGGTTAATATGTCAGTGTTTGCCATTCTATCTTGTTAGAAACCAAGTCTCAGCATCTCTAAAATGACATGATCCTATCTGCTGCATTAGATTTACTGTAAAGGTTTTTGAATGTTATTTTTTACTTTCCAAATTTAAGGTGTGTCAGGTATGATGTGTTATTTATAGTATCAAACTGTAACCTTAATTAGGTTACATTTAGATTTAAAATTATTATTGAGTAAATACTTAAATGTATGTATATATGTGTGTGTGTGTGTGTGTGTGTGTGCTACATGTATATATGATATGTAATAGTATTTTATATCACTAGTAACCAGAAGTACATACACTTGTTAAGGAGCCTAACTAATTCATCAAATTTTTTGGTAACATTTTTGATAATTTGTTTATTTTGGAACTTTTGATAAAATTGTCTGATTGGAAGAATGATGACTTAGAAAATGGATTGCAATGCCAGGCTTGGTGTATTCCTGTAATGCCAGTACTTGAGAAGCTGAGGCAGAAGAATTGCCCTCAGTTTGATGCCAGCTTGGGCTACGCAGTGACACCCTGTCTCAAAAAAACCAAACAAAACCAAATAAAAAAACCAAACAAAACCCCCAAGATTTCAGTAATTAGTTCTGTCTGAATTGATCCCTCACCAAAATTATCACCAAACTTTCACTTCTGTGAACATTTTCAGTAGTAGCCTCTTTCATAAGCATGTCTGTGACCCTTACTTGGGAAAATTTTTTTATAACTGGATGCCAGATTAGTTGAGCAAATCATGTATTTCCTAGAACTTTGGTGTTTGGAACTATAGCACGGAGCTAGTCTTTCGTCTGTGTCCTGTGATGCTGTGGCTGTGATGGAAATCGTGTAGACTGAAGAACACAGATGCACTCAAGAGATGGAGAAAGTAGATTTGAAGAAAACAGAGAAGACAGTCAAACAAGGCGTTAAAAGTCCAGTCCTAATGTTTTAAAAAAAGCCTGAATGTCATTGGTGGTGTTTCAGTTTTTCCTGATGCTTACCTTTGTTTCCAACTCTGAGTGCCTTGGTCCTGACAGATGTGTCATGGCGTTAGTAATAATGCTTTTGACATAGGCCGATTAGTTTTTGGTTTCCGTCATGGCTGTAGTGTAGGTGCTAAATGTCCTCCAGAAGCTTATGTGTTAAAGACTTGGGCCTCAGGGCGGTTTTTTAGGAGGTGGCGGAACTGTTAATGGGGAGGATGGAGTGGGAGTATGCCCTCAAAGGGGACCGTGGGTCCCCAGTCCTTTCTTTCCAGTCTGTTTTGTGTCTCACCCCATGAGGACATTAACACTTTGCCTTGCTACCCTACCATGAATGGGGCAATGGGGCCATCCAGTCATAGTCTGGAACCCCAAAACAGCAAGCTGAAAGAACCCTCTTAGTAAGTTAAATGCCTCAAATGATGACAGAAAGCTTCCAGTGAGGTTTTTTGTTGTTGTTGTTTGTTTGTTTGTGGTATGGGGAATCAAACTCATTACCTCACACTTGGCAGGCAGGCACTGTGCCACTGAGCTATATCCCCAGGCCTTGCAGTCATTTGTAACTCAAATCAGATGATGGCTAAGTCACAAAATAGTACTGATATGGTAGTAATGATGAAACTCCTGCTGCTTGTACATCAGTGTTTGAAACGCTTTATAATTGCTTACTATTTTCAAATAACTGTATTCTAATACTGTATTCTAATACTTTTTCAGCAAGTACTGCATAGCAAGTTATCGACTGGTGGCTGCGATAAGTCTGAAAATGAAGTCTTAATACAAGATAAACAAATAATCATATATTGTTTAAGTGTTACGACAAAAATTTGCAGAATTCTAATTTTGATTGGATTTTAAATTGATCCTCCTTATGGCTTTACAGCAACATTTCTGTTACTAAATTAATATTTTGTGTATCTCACATCAGTTCTAATGATTAGTTCATAATAATAAACGCTTTGTTTTGTTAGATATAGTAAACTCTGTTAAATAATATTCTCAAACCTCACAATTGAATACACCCTAAAAGTCTTACATATTGACAGTAACTTGGTGATTTTAAGAAGTGAGTATAGTTACTAAGAGAATTATACAATTATAAATAATTGGTGATATTGTAGGATAATATGGATGTATATTTATAGCATTAATGTTCAGTATGCATAAGCTCAAACTGTGTAGACCAAGTTTATCCTGTGCATCATCCAATCATTAACTCATAAAATACTTTAGGGATCTGATATAATTGCTTAATATTGTGCTAGTTTCTGGATGCAGAAGTAAATATTATATAGACCCTAGATTGATGGAGTTTACTTCCACTTGTAGGATCACATATTTATGCATACAAAGTAGTTTCTGTGTAATATATAATTGGATGAGTATTTCTCTGAAAGTTCAGAGGAAAAAACTTTCTGTGGTTTAAGAGCAAACATAGTAGGTGGTGGTAATTGAGGTGGATATTAAAGGTTTAAATCTCAAAGTAAGTAAGACACAGGAAATGTACATAGAAAAACAGCATGTGAAAGTAAGGTATGATATTGCATAATTTACTGAGAACAAGCAAATTCATCACATTATGAAAACATCATTGAAAAGTGTTATGAGTTAAATTCTCTCCTCTGAAAATTGGTGTGTTGGACTCTTACCTATCCCCAGTTACCATAGGATGTAAACTTATTTGGAAATACAGTCTTTTCAGAAATAATCCAGTTAAAATTAGCTTATTAGGGTGGAACCTAATCTACATGGCAGGCTTATTTATTCGAAAGGAAATTTGGATGCAATTATGTCCATAGGAAGAACACATGTAAATAAGAGCAAATTGAAGAGATGCTTCTCCCAGACAATGAATGATAAAGATTGCTGACAAACCATTACAAGCTGGAAGAGAAGAGTGAAACAGGTTTCCCTTTAAAGCCCTCACAACGGAAACAATGCTCCAGACATCTTAATTTCACATTTTTAGTTTCTAGAGATGTGAAACAATACATTTGTGTTAAGTCATTCAATTTGTATCACCTTCATTCAGCATCCCTAGTAGAGTAACACAGAGTAAGTCTGGAAATTATAGAAGACAAGGATGGAAAGATGTGGAAGAAGTAAGTGGTTCTGAAGATTCTAAAGAGGTTGTTATTAAGATACTGATTTTTAGTGGTTTGTAAATATAAAAAAAGTGTAATGATAAGCTTTGCATTTTGCAAACAAAAAATTCCTGGCTGCCTTTAAAAAGACACACAAGTAAGATGATAGAATGGAGAGTAAAGGAGGCAATTGTTATAGAGGTGAGAGCCCGTGGAGGGACAAAATAGAATAGTTAACAGTGATATGGAGATGGTTAGTAAAGAGATTAAGGGGATGAAATTGTAAGGTTTAAACATTGATGAGCTACCTTGGGGAAGAAAAGAGAAACGTTAGCTACAACATTGTCTCAAGGAAAGAAGAAAATGATGGTGCCATTTACAAAAGCTAATACTCATGCACTAAGGTAGGAAAAGGAAATCGATTTTAGACAGTGCTTGGAACAGTGTACATATGAGTTGGCTGTCAGTTTACTTTCAGATGAGTTTTGAACTTAATAAAAACATGAGAAAATTAAAATATTATGAATAATAGTCTTCATATAGTTTAAAGGATTGAAGAAAGAGAATGTAGTCTAAAGGTCACATATATGTGGGGGTGTAGTGGGGGCAGAAACGTGGTGAAGGGTCATATCTAAGATTCTTCCAGTTGTTAAGGCAGGAGATGAAAGAATTTAAATAAGTAAAACAAAGCAATAATGACATTTTGTAATGAAACAAGTTTATTTTTACCTTAAATACAGAGCATGCTGAAAGCAATACAAAAGAGTTACCGCTTTGACAGAGACCTCATCTAGATCTCACCTAACCAAAGTAGTCTAAGCATTTTTATTTGCATTTTTAAAGGAGATTTATTATATAAGCAAATATAAAATGCTAAGAATTACCCTTCCATATTTTACCTAATATAAATGTAAGGACACTCTTTAATAAAAATTTTATTGCTGTGTATAAATAGCTGTCAAACATTTCTTAAATTATGCAGAGAAAATTGTAAAAAGAGAGTGATATGACCCATGACATTTATTCTTCTAATGTGATATGTGTATCAGGAAAAATAATGCACTGGAATGCTACAAAAGAAGTATTGTTACCATGAAGAGTCCACTCAAAAACTGTATAAACACTTCAGAAAAAGAGAAATAATAATATGATGTTTTTGAAATAGATGGTACTACCTTTACATGGGAGACCCCAGAGAAAACTCACAACCGTGCAAGCCCTTAGAGGTGAAATTGAAAATGAATTGAAAATGTATGTGCAATAATCCCAGTGACTAAGTTTACCCAAGCAGCAGTTCTCTGAACTAATAAATGTCTGCAAGATCATGGGTATCACTTTGAACATCTCTTGTAATTGTATAGACCAAAGATCACTTCTATTAATCTCATGATGTATCAATAAGTTTAGTATTTAAATATTTTGAAAGCAAAAACAAGAATAAAAATAGATAACAAGTAAAAAGAGATGAGGAATAGTAAAGAAGTTGGCAGTTTGAGCTAGAAGATCTGAATTCAAGATCTATTTTGTTCAACTGTTATCTGTATGATTTTGAAGAACTTAGAGTTTTCTCACATGGAATGTAGACGAGAAATTACCCACTGCAGTACTGAGTTTATAAAGTTTGCTTTTAAGGATAAAAACTCAAGTAAAATTTTGATAGTAGAAGGTAATAATGTCTCAAGGTTTTTTTTATTTTAAAAGGCAATACAGAAAAAAGGATAGAAATGTTATAGAATTTTAAAAAATAGCAAGAATTTAACACTAGTTAATATATTGCATGTTGTTATCTTAGAAGTAGTTGTTCAGGTTATAAGATCTAGGCATAAAAATGATCAAAAAATCAAACAATGACAGCACAAACTGTTCTTTTGGGTGAACTAACAGATTAGTAGCATAGTTATCTATCTTGTATACCTATACATATATACATTTATGTATGTATACCTACATACATATAATGTTTTCCTTTCTTCCTTTTCTTTTTTCCCCTGTCACAGTTGTACTTTCATTTGGAGAACTTTCTTTGTCTCATTATTACAGCATCTGTTATACGTGTTGGATCTTACTACTCTTTCGGTTTTTAATTTTCATTGTTTTTTACACTAAGGAGACAATAAAATATTTATAAATGTGGGTTTGATTTATGTCACTTATGAATGTGCTCTCAGGTTGCCTCCATTGACCTATACAAGCCTCAAGGTCAGGTTTTAATGCTTCGTCATACTTATGCTTTCTGATCATACACTCCTACAGTGACTAGGAGCTCGCTCACCATGACTTCCTACAGCCAATGGGCTATTAGCAAATTTGACACAGGCAGAGGTTTGAAAAAATACTTCTATGTTCCCAATTGTATTCTCGTACTCTTGCGACTGCTGCAAGAACATGTGCAGATCAGCCTGCCACAGGAATGGGAAAAGAGTTGAGGAAAAAAACAAGGCCATACACGGCCAAGCTACAAAGAGCCTAACACAGACATACAAGAAAACTCAGTGAATAGCAGATCCACATTTAAAATTCCATAGAGTGCAGACACATGGATAAGCCCAGGTGAAGTGGAGGAACTTTGCAAACTCGTGGTCACATGATCAATAATAAACCTTTTCAACTATGATATTTCTTGTCAGTTTGTTACACAGCATTCTTTTAATAGAGAATTTTTATATGAAGATAGAATATTGAGGTCAAAAAACAAAAAATAAAGGTGTCATAGTGGAGGAGGAAATCTTTGCCACAAGTAATGCTCACTGTGAAAAATGAAGTCATAAGAACCTCAAGAACTGAATTTTTTTTAATTTCATGCCTAACCTGGACAGGAAATAACTGTCCGTATGTGTGTGTTTGTATAAATGATTCCTTCTGTACCACTTAAAGTCTTAAAATCCACACTCCCTTGGAAACTCAGATGGTGGACCCTACGTTGTCACTGAGTCAACACTCTTTAAAAACGTGATGAAGAGAAAGTGGCTTTACAGCTCCTCATAGTCAGGCCTACCTATCAGAATGGAAGGGTAACTCTCATATGTTTTGTTCTATAAATAATACCTTTTATAAAACTATTCGCAATAATCATAAGGTTAGTGTATATTCCAATTCGCACTTAAAAATGATACCAGAAAGATTATATATGCAGCTGCCCTGATGATCAGATTTCTCATCAACCAGAACAGGGGAATGATACTTTCAGCATATTTTAAACCTTGTCAGGCTAGAGTGTTAAATATAGTATAATCGTTGCTTAAAACTGAAAGGAGTATATTTTCACTTTGAATGTGTTCATCAGGTTTTCATCTCTTTGACAAACTACCTGCAAAAGTAAAATAACAGCAGAAAGAGTTTATTTTGACTCACAAATTCAGAGATTTTAGCCCATGGTAAGCTGGTTGCATGTCTGTGGGCCTGGGTGACGCAAAACATTATGGCAGAAGAGAGGTACCCATCACAAGGAAGATGGGAAACAGAGGGAAAGAGCCAAAGAGGAAGAGACCAGACACAAGGGAAGGAGCCCATGATCAAGATGCCGTGTGTGACTCTCTTCAACTTGGACTCAACCTTCTAAGTTTCCCTCACCTCCAACAGTGTCACTGAGTCATGACTGCATCCATGGGCTGACTGACTGATGGAGTGACAGCTGTCCCCCTCCAGTCACCTTCTGAAAGCTCCACCTCTTAGCACGTGAGATTTGGGGGGTAAGTCACAGATGTGAACCCTAACAGAGAGTGGCTGACAATTTTTAATAGTTAGAGCTATCTTTGAAAGACTTCCTAAGTGATTTTTAAGTAAAAAAATTTGGAAACCAGATTAGAGGGAAATGGCCAACTGATTTTTCACAAATAACCATATCCAAGTTAATTAGAAATATGTTTATAATTCAAAATAAGCCTTATAGATGAATAATGCAAAATGCAAGCAGCTTGTTGATAATAAGCTAGGGCACATGTTAGGTTTCAGGTAAAAAATAATACAGAAAGTAGAGTGAGGAGATCAGAATTAAAGTTAAGATTTTTTATTCATTGTGATAGAGACAAATAATTTTGTCCTTTATTACATAGTGAATTAAAATTAAAATATACTTGAAAATAAAATAATTAGAATATATAATTTCTAAAACCATAGCACAAATAAAGGACAAGGTTATGGCTCACAAAACAGAAATCAAGAGTATGATCATTAGAAATCACTATTAGATGATTGTAAAAATGAACTATATCACCAGTCACTATAATTACCACTGATATAAAACTACAGTGATTAATTGTCTCAAATGGGATATAAAACCTTTAGTTATAAGATAACTATAGTGGCTCAAAATATATAGTGACTCAACAATTCTGGATAAGGAACGGTACCTGGGCAAATTCTACGCACAGAAAGCTGTTGTGCAATACTACTACTATTTCCTTAAAGACATTATTTAGGTGGAAGTTTCTTTATTAAAGGCATAATGATGAAATGAATTACTGACCAGAAGGTAGAACAACTCAGATCTAGTATTTATCTAAAGTTATCTAAGTTTTAATTAAAAACCCAAGACAAAAGCATAAATTTTGGTGAACTGACAATCAGAGATAGAGATTTTAAGAACTATCTCTCTGAAATTAAATTTACATTGAATTTTTAAACAGAAACTTATGTACAACAATTAGAGCATATATTGAGGTAAGTTACAACATGGATACATGTTTCTGTCTATATCCATATTCCATTTATTTAAGCATTCATAAAATTTCTATTGTAATTAATATAAAAATCCACTTAAAGTGAGTAATACCTTAGAAAGAGAACTTACTTCCAGAATTTACTGATGGAGAAATGGAAACCAGAACAAACCAATGATCATTACATTAATGAAATAGGTAAATTAAGATTTAATAACTTCTCATTCTTCATACAGAAGTAGAAAGCATAATTTATTTTGATGGCACTTTGTATCACAATTTGAAGAACTTTATGACTTTTATGTTACACAGTTTATTTCCAAGAATAGAAATGGCAAAGCTTCTTAAAACACTTTATACAGCTACCAAAAATTGTTGTCAAAACAAAATATAGAGACAGAAAATTACATTATAGATGAATTACAAATGAGTTGTAAATGCACTACCTAAATTTGTATCCAAATTATGATAATATAAAAGGTTTATGAAAGTGCAATAATATGTTATTTTCACCATAGTTCCTAGAATCTGGGCCTTGGGTTACCAACATGCCCGAAATAAACAGATTTGTTAGTGTTGAGTACTTTGTGTATGATCTTACCAATCACTGTCTGTATAGCCATTGTGAGGAGTTTGAGGACAAGGGTTAAGTTTTAGAGCCTATCAGTCAATAGGTTTTCTAAGCATTTATATGAATTCTAAAATATCCTTAAAACAATCTAAATCATAATTCAGATGAAACTGAGGATCTGGAATATAAATGAAAATTAGAAGAATGGTTTTGATGTTTTACTCCAAATCAGTTAGCCAGACCTTTTAAGCAGCAGCATGTTTTTGTTTTGTTTTGTTTTGTTTTGTTTTGTACCAATAATTGAACTCAGGACATTGTGCTTACGAGGTAGGCTCTGTGCAAATGAACTGTACCCTGGACCTTAGTAACAGAATATTCTTGATATGCTTGATTTAGGGTTCAGTTTCACATTTTCCATTTAGCATACTTACCCATTCACATTTGGGTAGTTTAATATCATGTAGTGTCAGTGTCTGTTACGATTCATGAACACACACTGAGACTTATTTACTGAAGTGCAGTTCTAGAGGTAGAGTCACAAAAATGAGAAATTAATACCTTCGGTGTTATGGATTTGCTAACTTTGCTATAAAAAGCAGGCATGGAAAACTAATTTTATCTTTAAAAATAAATGTGTGAAACAAATTTGTTGAAATTTATAAATGCAATTGGATAACTAGTGGGTATTTTGCATAGTGAAGATACTTCCTGAGACCAAGGTTCATACTGCTAAGAAATTCATAGTATAAGTTCTAGGCACCATACTACATTAAGTGACTGTGAAAGAAGATTGGGCTATGAGATTTTAGCAGTTGTACATTAATCTCTGCTCTGCATATTCTATTTTACATTTCAGAATAATAAGTAATATGACACCATGTCACAAAAAAACACTTCACAGTGACATTTTACTCTCTAATCTTTCTCTGAATGGGAAAGAACACTTGGGTTATATATTAGTGTAACCTATTATGCATGAAGTAGCATAATTATGTGAAGAAATAGTTGAAGAAATATGTGCAACCATATTGTGATATACTATACATATAGTGATGTGAAAAGTTATTTTGTAATTGTTGTGCTTGCTTGATAGTACATCATCTTGGTTTGCATCTGTACAATACATATGTTCTTAGCATACTTGCCACAGTACTTATTAAGTCATCTGTTACATATCATGAAACTAATTTTCCTCTTTCAATATAAGGACATAATCTTATTTTCTGATTTCTAGTCATATTTAGTCACTTAGTTTTTCATACTCTGTCTTCTCTCCTCCATCCACCCCTAACCCCATTCTTCCTCTTATAGATTTCTACACTAGAGATTGCAAGAGATAAGCATGTGTCACATGGTTTTCCATTTATTAATCTGCCTTGCCCTCAGTCTGGCAGGCTCCAGTTCTTCCAACTGTGGATATCAGTGATAGGTTTTGCTCCCAGCTTATGGGTATCTGGTTTGCTTTTCCATATTTTCTGCCTCCATCTGCCAGCTGAATTTCCTGACAGCCAGAAGATAATCCAACTAACTAAATGACAATAGTCTTGTTTATGAGTCAACAGGTGAAGGAGATATATTTGCAGAAGAGCCCAGAAGAGCTTTATGAATTGCTTTATGAATTGCATAAGAATGTAAAGTGAGTGAGAAATAAAGATTTGTTGAGTTAAGACAAGATGCATTTAGTAGCGTACTAAGAAAACTGTCCATTTTATTAACTCCCTTTGCCTCTTCCTTCTTCTCAATTTATGGTGGTATTTATTGTTTTTTCTGTAGCATGCATTATGCAATATATCAGACATAAACAGATGATACAGATGAGATGTGATACTTGTCTTCAAGAAGTTCACAAGATAATATTGAATAAAGGTGAGGAAGCCAATAATTACAGTACATTTCAGAGAGTGCTAGTATAGGTTTTCCTTATGGACCCCCTCCTAGAAAAAGTGGTGCTTAACCCAAAAATAAAGGACAAGGAGTGTTTGTACACAAGGAATAGAAAAAGAAAGTCATTCCAAAGTCAGGAAACAGCAAATGTTCTTTAAGTTTCAAACTGAGATACTTCAAGGTATTTTTTAGGGTATCTGCTCAAATGAGTGACCTTGTAGTCATCCCCAGTTAAACTTTTCCTTCAACAGCAAGGAAATATCTAGTCCTTTTGTTTTTATCTTACTAATACCTGTTGGATCCATTCATTCCTTCCATTTTATCTTCTTGGAAGTTACTATCAATCATCAATATATGTTATCTTTGTTATAATAATGTCCTTGGGCCTGCTCTTTAAATTCATTTAACTACCTGCTAATACTCTTCCATACACTAGATAGAGCCGTGTTGCCCTGACACAGTCATATCTCTTTTATGATTCAAACTCTGCAATAAATTTTCACTGCTCTGAGGTTAAAAAAAATCCAAATTCTTCAGGAGAGAGTGTGACCCTTTATACTGTGGCCTCAGCAAACCTCACTGATAGCTTTTTAACCAGATGTTACCTCACAGTGCGCAAGCTAAACACACCAATTCTTTGCTTAGCCCTGAATGCAGTTCATTACACTGTAATGCTCTATAATTTGCCTATGAAGCTGATGAAAATACAGTAAAATGCAAGTGCATCTATCTTCAAAGTATATGATGAGCAGGTGTCTGAATGGTTGATTGCTAGGTCATGAAAGTTCTTGTCCAAACATCCCCAAATTTCAGAATAATCACTGGGGTTTGTTACCATGTCAGCATCAGTCCTATAAAAGTTACTGATTGGTAAACGGAATTCTATTGAAAAATTTATTTCTGATACTTTTTATTTAGTTGTTGAAATAATTAAACCTGAAAGTCAGGTCATTAAATCTGATTTTTTTTTTGCTAAGACCCTAAAATAAAATAAGAGAAACACCTCCTTCTGTCTGACTCTTGCCTAAATACTTGTCTCTCTAAGAGTAGGCGAGTTGCTCACAAATTCGTAGAGATCTCAGATACTGAATGGCCTTAGTTGGTACCAAGGCACAGTTGCTGTGTGTTCAGTTGTGGCTGTGCTCCCCTGTCTTACCCTCTGGCTTTCTTGGATATACCCTCTTTCCATTCGAGGATGTACCTAGTTCATTAGCCATGGCTTGCTCTGTAGACTTTAAGTGCTTCCTTCCCTCCTTGATTTACTTTCTCAGCGTTGCTAGCCAGAAAACTAAGATTTCACGTGGTCTTGGGACAATAGCACATGGGACAATGTAATATGGTTTTGTTTCTGTTTTTAGTGCTGTCTGGACCTAATTCTGACAATGTCAGAAGCTAGTTAGGTCCTTTTATTGAACAGCTAATTAAATGCTCCTTCCAAGTTCTTTTTCCTACACACTGGTGCTACTACATACTTGGCCTAATGGCTACCTGGCTATATATAGGAGACAAATAGTCATAGCCCATTGGTTCCAAAGCCCCCTAGAATTATTCATATTAGTGATTCCTCAGGGAGGTTGTGAAACTTACAACTGCACCCCAACTGCCATACAAAAATCATCTCCCTTAGCTCCAGATTGCTGAAATCCTGTCTCTGGTGTCAACTTTCTTTGCCACACTGCCTTAACAGACTTTTCACATAACACAGAGATTTGATTCTCATCTATCATTGTCATTTTGTTCTTTCTTGCAACCAGAAAAAAATCCCTGAATTTTATAAAACAAATGGAAAGAGAAGAACAGGAAGGTGTGATTATCATATATCCAAGATTAATATTCTAACTCAGCTTTTATAAATACTCTTACGTGAGTGTTCCTGAGGGATGCCCAGGTTTGCCAAACCACTGTATTTTATTTCTCATATGACTTCTCTCCTCTATATTTAGTTCTTGTAATCATCGCAACTAAGGTTAGGAAGCAACATCACTAGCAAACGTACAAAAGGATTCCAGGATTTCTGGTTGTTAATGATCGGGTTCTCAAACTACTAGTGGAAGCTAACCCTGAATTCCACCATACAACGTTTGGAGCTAGCCAAGTATATGTAAAAGGAAAATGTGCGTAGAAAAATCAGAATGTGAGCCAATTAAGGTCCTTGTAGAATTCTAGTAGTATCAACAGACATGAGATGGTTTTATAGTTTTATTTCTTTGCTTAGCTGAATCTAAATGATTTTCTTAAGGGAAGTAAGGTTCTGTTTCAGCAGAAAAATAAATGGTTAAACAGTCACATAGAAGTAGACTACCACTGAAATATAAAGGGTCAAGCAAACACCATAAAATTTAAGACAGTATTTGTAGATAACTATATAAAAGTTCATACTGAGTCTCTTGGGGTTCTATATAAGCACTCAGTTTTTGCAATATCAAAATGGTAACTCAAATAGAGCTGAAAATATTTCATAATGCAGTATATAAATATCCCAATTATAAGTAATGAGCAGATAATCTAATTGGTTTTTATATGTCCTAGATTTTGGGTTACAGTACACTGTATCTAAGTAAGTGACTGAGGAACAGATTTTATTTAGATATACCATCAGAAAATACTCTAGAAGAATAGATGTAATAACTAAAGCAATAATTATTTTACTCTTACTTATGAGTTTAAAATGTCATTCACATAAACCTGGAAAGAAATTGTAGTATAAAATACAAATGGGAAGATCAGAACCTAAATGGAAAAATTTTAGTGTTCTGGGGTATGTTTTGTCTATGAAAATAATTTTGAATTCAGTGTTAACAGAATCTTTCATATGACAGAATTAAGAGAAGAAAATAAGAAAAAGTACCCTGAGTGTGGGTCATTGTTTTTTTTATAACAAAAATTTATTGAGTTTATATTCATGCTGTACTTCATTTTAAAGTTATGAAAAATATATAGAAAAGTATCTTTTGTATTTTCAAAAATAAAATTGTATTCAGGGAATCTGACGGCCAAATTTTCACCATAAGGCCAATTCATGAGACAGAAACTGAGTTCCCAAAATCCAGTGCATTTTCTCTGCCCTCAGGTTACTAGTGAAGATAAGAGATTGTTCCAAATCGAAGTTCCAAAGAGAAATGTTGAAAGTTGCAAAGGACGTGAGAAGTGTAGAGAATTTGTTCTGTGCGAGTTCCTATTTCTATGCTAGGATATTCTGGACAATGAAAAAATGGGTTGTGTTTTATTGGCTATAATTTTTTCAATGCATACCCAAAACTCTACACATCTGTCTCTATGGTAAGAGCAACCATGGGAAAGATATTTTTCTCATTCTTCCTCCAGGATTTATACATTGATGGTTCCAAGGGTAGAACTAATGCAGAGAATCACAAAAGATGGTAATATTGAGAAACAAATTCAAAGATACTTGTTCCAGTCTCCTCTAAGCTAGAAAATTCCTTCTGTAATTCTTCCCCAAAATTATGATGGATGACTCTAATTTAAAAATACAACTGTCCCCATTCCTAAGTACTTTGAACATTTTCAATGCTGCCTTTCCATTTTTTGTCTTCCTTGGTACAGTTTTCCTCCTGAATTTTGGGAGCCATTCTAATTTCTCCCAGTCCTTTTTGGTCACAGTGAGAAGAAGCAGATGTGCTGCACATGAGGCAGGAAGGCAGGGATAAAATGTAGAAAGTAAAATTTAACAATTCAGAAATGCAAACAAATTTGGACCCTACAGTACTTGAATTATGCTTCTAATGTGACTTTTTAAAACTATAAGAAGCAATTTAATGGCTTTAAGCATTGTCAGTGAAAGTAAGAGTGATATTAATGCATTATATATGAGCTTTTCCTTAAAATGAATTCATTTGTCAAAATGATAATTAGTGTTTTTTAATAAAGTATTACGTTCAAATAACTGAAATGAGCATTAGGTGGGTCTTATTGTATTCAGCAACTAGTAACATAAATCTGTAAGTGACTTTTAAATAATGAAAAGAGATTACAGAAAATTTATCTATGTAATGATAGTGCCAGATGATATTTGAGGAACATCAATTTAAGGTTTTTGTCATAATTTTACTTCCTATTAACCACCACTTCGATATCATGACACGTATTGCTAAGTGGAACTACAGTGTGAATGTAGATGTAAGCTTATTAACTATTCTACTATGGGACTATTAATCAGGATGGTGATAATAAAGGAGTGGTTTGAGGAATGATGAAAACTTTCACAAAATGACAAAGATAAAAACTCTACTCATAGAAAGCATAAAAATATGAGGAACATTTCTGGATGGGTCTAATCAGTTTACATGTGCCTGAATCAGTACATGGGCTGTTAAACTAAGAATTAAACCAAGAGAAACATATGCCCATGTGTACTAATTATTAGTCTATTATCCTGTGGTATCCATTTTTAGTAGACAGTTGTTTCATAAAGGTTAAAGTTCAGTTTTAGTGATTGATTAGTTGGTGATTAACTAGTTGCTCTCAAATCTTAGTCTGGTAGAAAGGCTTGAATTAGTATAAAGCAATACTTGAAGCTGAGGTTATTTCTAGCAATCTGTGAGACTTTGGACAATTATTTCATGCTTTTGGGGTTTTAGTGCTTTTAACATTTCAACATTTAAATATGATAGAAATCATATTTATAACAGTGAGAATTAACATGCAGTGAGCTGGGTTCTTTACCTGACAGGTTATAAATAAATCATGCTCCCAAGTAATATATGAGTTTTATGTTGTAGAAAGAAGGACCTCATATATATGTGTATGTATACATGTAAATATATGTTTTATGTTATATATGTATATTTTAAATACATGTTTTTATAAAATTGTCCTTTCATAAAGTGTAACATTGCAATAGATACAGTTGTATAACACTCTTACTTCTTAGTACTGATACTTACATATGACTGTGTAGTTAAAACAATAAAAGAACATAAAAATAAATACTGATGAATAAGGGGTTGAAATCATAAACTTGTTGAAGAAACATGACAGAAAAACTCTTTGGTGTCAGTCTTGGCAGTGACTGTTTAGAGTTGAAATCAAAAGCATAAGGGACAAAAATAAAGTGACTGTCCAGCTAAAATGTCCTATATAGCAAAGGAATGGCAAAATGAAAAGACAGTCTAGGCAATGGAATAAAATATTTGCAAACCATTCACCCAATAAGGGATTAAAATCCAAAATACATAGGAACTCAAATAGGTCAATAACAAAAAATACCCCATAAAAACAAAACAAATTTATCAAAGGACTAGAATATGCAGTTTTTCAAAAACACATAGAAATGGCCAACACTTGTATGGAAAAATACTCACCATCAGTAACCATTAAGGAAATGCCACAGTGACACAATAAAAGCACAGTGACATATCATCTTATACTTATTAGGATCACTACTATAAAATGATCTAAATATAAAAATATTAAGAGGTACTTGGAGAAAAAAAGAACTTTTGTATACTCTTGGGAGGAATATAAATTATTATAACCATTGTGACAATTCCTCAAAATTAATGAAAGGTACAGTAGATATTGTGAAAGGGAAAGAAACTGTTCAAAAGGAAAGGACAACTGGGATGGGGAAAAGGAGAAAAGGAAGAAGGAAAAATCTACATACAGTGCTTATATGGTTTGATCAATTTTGTATGCCTATGGTAATTTGAGCAATTATTTTGAAGACAAAAATATATGCTGTAATAACTATTTTTAATTTCATATCATTTGTTTTGAAATTCTGCATCATTTTTAATGCTGTTTATGCTCTTTAAAAAAGAAAAAGGTAAAAATTATAATTGCCAGTGAGGTCCAGCAGTCTGACTTCTGGGAATATAGTCAAAGAAATTGAAAGCAGTATCTCAGAGATATCTGCACTCTAGTGTTTATTGCAACATTATTCACGATAATCAAGATATAGAAATTACCTAAGCATTCATCAAAAATGTGTGTGTGTGTGTGTGTACACACAATGACATATTATTCAGTATTTTAAAAGATGGTGCTCTTGTATGCGGAATAATATGGATAACCCCAAAAGACTCTATGCATAAATGGGCCGTGAACAGAAATATTAATAGTGCATGACCTCACTTACAGTTGGAGTGGAAAGAAGTTGAACTTGTAGAGTAGTTAAAGGGTACAGACTTTTAGTTATGGATGAGTAGGTTCTAATGAACAGTATGGTTTTGTGTGCACTTTAAAATTAATATACACATTAATTTTCTGTAATTCTCACCACACACACACACACACACACACACACCCCAGAACTAAGCAAAACAACAGAAAACTAGAACTATTTGATCGGATGGATATACTATTAGCTGGTAGCTGGGCATTTGTAGCACATGCCAGCAATTGAGAGGCTGGAGTAGGAGGATTACAGTGAGTTGCAGGCCAGCCTGGGCTACAAATTGAGTTCAAGGCCAACTTTACACAGTAAGAGTCTATCTAAAACAACAACAAAAACTGATTAAGGCAGTCTTCTTGCAAGGTAATATACATATAAGAAAACATCAGTTGTACACTTTCAATATATTCGTTTTTATTTATAAACCAATAAAGCTGATTAAAAGAGCATAAGTTTTAAATATCTTCTTTTTTATCCATGGTTGTCATAAATGGCTTCCATGTACTCATGTGCATTGTCAATCTATCCTTTAATAGCTGATGCTAATTGTCACAAAATGAAATAATATTATTTTGCTTTTCTGAATGAATATTCCTTAGATTAGGTAAGGAGGATCTACAAAGAATACCAGTATAAAGATCTAGAACACAAAGTTTTTATAATATTTTTGATATTATTTCCATACATTTTCCAGCCCTGGATTGAACTATTAAAAGTCAGTAATTCTGTACTCTTGTTCTTGATGATTTTATCTGTAGGAAACATGTTTTTATAGTGTTTTTCCTCAAATGTAAGTGGGGTTAGCAAATATTTCCAAAATATCTGCTCATTTATTGTCCCAGCACCTTTGCCTGGGTATTCTTCCTTGCTCCAAATACTCAGTGGAGTCTTAATCTTTAGTAGTAGGTGTTTTTTTGGTGAACACATCAAACTAGGTTTTATACCTGGGTCCTCATGGCTTCTTCAGTATCTGGGGCATGTTCCTGTTTTGACTGAAATTCTTTTTCTGCTTACACATTTCTCTTACCACATTCTGATACGTTTAATTTTTCTCCTTTTAAAAAACTATTGTACTGCAATAGTTCAGCCAGAATGTGACATACTTGGTGTTCAATAGATGTCTGGTAATTGAGTGAAAAGGTGATTTGAAAGAACAGAGTTTATTTCACTCAGATCCTAAGCAGATGATCATCCGTCTCTCTGCTTAGTTCATTATAATAATAGCGAACATCAGCAAATCATTTATGATACTCTGACAGTGTCTGGTATTTTAGGAGCATGCTTTATGTATTCCTGATGGTTGAATAACACTAATATTATCAGTGTCATATTACAAGTGAAAGTGAGATTAGAGATGTTACATTGTCTAAGACTGAACCCCTTGTTTGGAACGTAAGTTAATTGACTAAAACAGATGTCCTTTTATTATGCTAAGATGCCTTATTAATAATGAAATCAATGTGTATAATCTTGACATCAACATCCTTAAATAAAGATGCTAGTTTTGCATTTTGAGTCATATACTTTTCACTTGTACTGGGGATCGAGCCCAAGGCCTTTTCACTGAGCTACCTCAATATATGTTTTATTTTGTTCTGTTTTGAGACAGAACTCTGCTAAATCATTAAATTGCCCAGATGGGGTTTATCTTGTTATTTTCTTGCCTTTTAGAGTCCTGGAAATAGAAGCATTCCAAACTCCATTTAAGATAGAGTTCTACTCCAAATAAAAACAATGAGATACAACAAAGTACCTATGCTCAAAACAAAGTTTTAAACTATATTATTTCATTTGTTGTGCTTTCTGTTTTTAGCTGTCAATTAGTAAAATGAAGTCCACTTGTTATTGGAGGGAGGGCTGCTGAGGAGTGGACCCAGGGCCTGGTGCCTGCTAAGCACACGTTCTACTCTTAAACTGCATCTTCAGGCATTTTGTTAGTAAGATAGTATGGGTAGCAATTGACTTAAATGTCATTTGATGATTTCTAACTCATAAATAACAGAATCATTGTACACACAAATTACATTAGTAAATAGAGAAAACACTGTATAAGGGAAGTCCAAGGATTACTGAAAATCTGGTGTAACTTTTCTTTGAAATGTCATAGACTTGACAGCTAAATGGAAACATTTAGTTGCTTTATGCTAACTGATATTACTAATTTTGCCATTGGAAAAAATTCAAAACTCCAGATTCTTTTAGTAATTAAAAAACACCACATACACACACACACACACACACACACACACACACACACACCTCCATATACCTATTTATCCGCATCTTTGTCATATTTCACACATCTATAGTTTTTTTGGAAGAAAAGATCTTCTCTGACATTTTTCCATCTTGTTGAACAGGACTCAGGGAAATCCACAGGCATTTGTCTTAAATGCAACCATTTGTAACCTGTTTGGATAATTAAACTGTCAGGGTGGCCCCAACCAGAATTCCCTGCCCCTAGACATTTGTTTGCTCTATAGTAGTCAGTGCTTCTGTTTTAATATAGCTTGTTAGTGAAACAGCACTGACTCAAAACTAACACTAAGGAGAAAAAATAGTCTGTATTGCACATGAGAATAAGCTGTCAAAATAATGCGTACATAACTGAAATGATTAATCTGCCACCTTATCTGACATATTAGTTTTATTTCTCTTACTAGAAATCTGCTGCCTGACTTTCTACTGCTTCAGCTGTCTTTTTAAAGCATAAATATTTGAAATTTTAATTTTTCCATGTGTAGTATATTAATGTTTATAACTTGATTTGTTCCAGATTAGTATTAAAAAGCATTCACAGTTGGATGGAAACATAATGCATTTGTGTAATTTTAAGAATTACTTATGCTTCTCTTGATGCTAGACATGTTCTTTTTTAAAAAATTCTAAACATACATAGCTTCTTCTGCCTCGTCTTTCACATTGAGTTCTGGGTTTGGTTTGACTACAGCTGACATTGATAGATCTAGATTTCAAGAATATTTGAGATCAGAAATAGCTAATACTGCCTGAAATTAAACACTTATCAAGTATCAAGTTCATTATAAAAGGGCAACAATGCTGTTACTGTTTTCATTAATAATAATAAACATGAATTAAACTGAAATGTGTCAGAAGGCTCTCCTTTCACAATCTGAGGAAAGAACTGCTCTTTGTACAGCTTGCATCTCTTTTAGCCACTTGCTACATGTAATACAATCAAGATTTTTCACTGGAAATTGACAGAGTTAAAGACATGAAGTGGATTTCAACAGACATACGAAGGACAGAAAACGAAACACAAGTTCTGTAATTTAGAACAATTATAGTCCTCTTTCTGGCCCTAACAGTAAAATGAAAAGTAAGTTTCCTGTTCTGACTGCACATACTTAACTGCTCAAAGAGGTCTTCAGTAAACACTTAATGAAACTATACTACTTAAAGTAACATTTTTTACTTTACCACTTATTTAACTTTACTTAGGTGGTAAATATACATGTTGAATCCCAAATGACATTCCTAACCCTCCCAGGCATCAATATATGTGGAATGTGGTAGGATTTTTAGATTATCAGACAGCTCCTGTTTCCACCCCTGCCATCAAATGTTCTGTAGTCTATCCAGGTCTGTTAAGCATGGTTCTTCAGGAACTCTTAATGTTTAAATTGCTTTTAGATTTATAATACTACTGGTTATCTGCACACATTAGTAGAGCTTGATGAATCCAAAAACAGGTTTGAGAAAGTACGAATTAGAAATCAAGATTCTGAGGACCGAACGTCTCTCATCTGGAGCTATAAATAGAAAATCTGACTTTTGTTATCTTCTCGTAGGAGCTCTAGCAATGGTTACACTGAACTAAATCCGTAGACTGAGAGGTGCCACCTTTCTAGAAGAGTTGGTCCTGGCATCAGACAGCAAGTACTTAGTATTAAACATTTAGAAGGGTTTGGTCCAGTAGAAAAAATTACCTCCTCAAAAGGGAATATACAGTCTTGGTGGATTCTCTAAAATAGTAAGTCATTCATTCATTTTTTTCACTTAACATGAATTTGGAGAGGACCTACCCGGTATTGAATAGTGGAGATCAGGATCACGACATCGAAGTAGAAATCTGAGTTTCCACTGAGGACTGAAGAAAGGGGTAATGGACTTCAAAGGAGAAGTAATTGTGGAGTCTGTGAAAGAAAGAGTTTGAGGACATAAGGAGAGGAATTATATCTGGGCATGCATGGCAAGGGAGACCAGAGGCGTGAAGCAGATGTGCCCATGTGTATCTGTTCTTGGGAGAGTGCAGTCACCACAAAAAAACTCCAGATCCAGTCACGAAAGGGATAATGCCAAAGAATTGTTTTAAAATATGCAACAAATATTTACCATGCAAAGAGCAGCAGAATCAGAGACAAATGCCATATCATTAGGTAAGGCCTAAAGTGGAAATTAGCTATACAAGTGAGGGTCAGAGGTCACTAGTGGGAGCTCATTAGTTTCAGTCAGAGGAGCAAGAAGTCAGAAAGAGCATCAGGATAGATGGGGGCCTGCCCTGGGGCTTGTCTGTCTGCAAACTTGCTGAAGAGACACACACACTCTCTTTTTTGGGTGTACGGGGAATATATTGTTTCAGATTATAAAATAATCCAGACTCATACATTGTTTTACTGAATTCTAAAGTTTGGACTCTTGGGGTGGTTGTGGTGGTTTTTGCTGCAGGCATTTTCTGCTTCACCTGGGTAGCGATGCAGTTCGGTCACTGTGTTTGCATGACATCACCAGTGTCTCCTTACATATACGATCACATTCCCTACCCAAGAACACTTTAAAGTTTAAGATATAAAGGTGTTTTTCTCTTTTTCGGATTTAACCTCTGAAAGGATCAAGGCCTATGATCTTAATTCAACTAATCAGTTTACATCAAAGGAAAATATCAGGATACAGAAACCCCATTCACCTTACAAATAAAGATCTTGTATAAAAGCAAGGGGAAAGAAAATACAAAAAACTGTGGTTTCTGCTTTTACCTCTGATTTGATAGCCTCATGTCTCAGCATTCTTTTGGATTAGTCATTTTTCTGCTTAGAGAAACTCATCAAGTGTATGAGTCTTGGCATCTTTTACAACTTTTTAGAGAGAGTACCATATGCAATTTGTTTTCTATAGATTAAAAGGAGACTTTTTCTACTATATATGTTAGCTAAATCATATTTTAGTGGATTGGTAACTGGTGGTCAACTTAAGCAGCAGCTGAACTGAATTTCCCACTTTCCACATCAAGGGATGGGAAAGTGTACTCTTTCCATGGAAGCGAGGGAAGAGGATAAAAGTTTTGCTGAAGAAAGCTCTAGTCTACCACAGAATTTCTTATTCTGAATATAATCTTGCAGTGTGTTTTCATCTGTCATGTCTTATATAACCCCAATCTAATTTTGAGTATCAAGAAAGTAAAGTCCTGGTTCTATTCATTTTACATTGTTTTATTGACACTTGTTCTTTAACTAGTATTACAAACTTAGGGTTAGAATATAGACAAGGGGCAGAGGAGAAAGTTTGTTTTAGTGTTTATTTTATTTAAGTGTCCCAAATTTAAATGTGGAGCATTGTTTCCCAGCAAAGAATAAAGTTCCTTTTTCCAAGAGACTCATAAATTCTCACTGGATTTTCAGTTTCTGATTTCTTGACCACTTTTTTCTGTGGTTCTGTTTAAGGCCTCTTCCAATGAATTATGCTGCGTGAAATGGAAGCATTTTCCTATCTCCACCCTGTGGAGTTTCTCACCAACTTACAAGGGTCTCAGGGGCTCTAAGGACTCAGTTGTGTGCAGGTTTTTTTTTTTTAAGGCTGTGTCACTGAAAACAACTGTAATGATTACTGCCCGTTTTTATTTTAATCTTGGAGAATTATGGACTGCACTAAGGTCATGAAAATGTGCTTTACTATGCTTCAAAAGAACTGGTATATTTATAACATTATGTTCATGCTGTTAAGTAAATAAAAACTGGGGTGACATGTCACAGGGATAATCTTTAATGTGATTTGCATCCAGATCCACAAACAGATTCTTTAACTTTTCTTAAAAATAGACTAATTCCTTTTTATTTTTCTAAGAGTGCAGAGGTTCAACGTCATGACTGACCACCGTGTTTTAGTGCAGAGGAATATCTCCAGGAGACATTTCATTAGGAGACCCCATCAGGGATTATTGATAGTCATCAGTACCACCACTGACCAGCTGCTTCTCGTCTTCTGTTAGTTTTCATATGTATTGTATCTTCTAAATCAGATTATAAATCTTTTCTGTTAGGAATTTTATTGTTGCATCCTATTGTATCATTTGGGATTCTCTTAAAACCTAGATGACTGTAAGGGAGGATAGAAAGCCAGGAATAACAACCAGTGCTTGCAATTTGCTTATAACAGTTATTAAATTGTACGTGTCTGTCAGAAATGCATTGTCCATGAAACCTTCATAAAATCCACATTTTTTTTATACCAAAAGATGTTCCAGGGATGCTCGCATAGAACACCTACTGCCATTTTGGCTCAGGCCTATAAAGCCATCTCTTACCACCACTGCCTTGTCTGCTGTGACTGCAGCACACAACTTCCTGCTCTCCTATCTATGTTTTCCTAGCTCGTGCCTTTCTGTGCACTGGATTTTGTGTCTAATGTGTCTGTCTTTAACCTGCTAGTATTCATCTCTCAGCATCATTGTGACTCACCCTAGAATACTGGCCTTGATCTGTTACCACATTGGGTTCTGATCCAAATTTTTGACATCTTACACAAAAACTTGAGCAGGACACCCAAGAACTGTAGCAGAATTAATAATTTATTTGAGAACGAAAAGACAGGGACACACTCCACTGAGCGGGAACAGGCCAACAAGAAGAACTCATGGCAGTAAGTGGACTTTATGGGGAAAGTTTCAAACCTTAAGAATTGGGAGTGGCATTGAGAGTTTAGTCTTAGATGTGACTCCTGCTAGTGATTGGCTTGAATTAGCTGTTCCATCAAATGCTGGGAGTCTTTTTTACCTTCTGTGGCCTTTGGAATCACTGCCACGGTTCCAAAAGACAACCCGGAGGTCACATCTGCATAGTAAATGACAGAGTAATAGAATTTCAGTCTGCCAAGTGTGGCAGAAGAGCACCGGATACGTGTCCTGGGGCGTGATATATACTGTAAGCTAAATGACCTCATTACCTTTTCTCATCATGTTTAGACCTGGGCATCTTGATCCTGTGCTAATGTTAAACTCGGAAGGTAGATCTAGTTTCGGAAAGCAGATCCAAGATGACCACTCCCTTTTTTTCCCAGCTGGCTTTTTGAATACCTTGTGTCTCAGATTGAGCCCAGTAAGCAGGCACCAAGTCAGGCCAACTGGCCCTTCTTTTCCAGTCACTTTGTTTGCTACTTCCTGCCCCAACTCTCTGCTGAGAGGTATAATTCTCATAAGCCTTTATGGTATGTCGAGAGTCTGGTGGTCTCTTCTTTAGGAGCTGCTTCCAGCTGAGTATGGTTCTCGTTCTTACCTACAGGTGATTATGGACATATCACTCTGACTATCTCAGGGCTGGAGAAAGAGTTGGTCCATTCACCTGTGGGATTTAATGATACAGATTTGAGGGTGGGCATGGCAACTTGGCCCTGGTGAACTGGCTGATTTGAAAGTGGCTCTAAGGTAGAAAAACAGAACCACTTTTATGTGGGTTGGGTTAAAGGGGCATAATCAACTTTCAGGATTTGAGAGAGGCTGGAATCCCTGTTGAACCATTATTTGCAGGTAGCATTGTTGTATTCTGGGAGAGATAAACTTTGTAAGACAGTTAAGTAAACAAGGACCAATCAACAATAAGAGAACAGTGCCTTCCGGTGGGATAAGAAAGGGTAGTAACCGGGAGAGATAGCTTCAGATATATTTTCAAACAAGACAGGTATTGAACTCTTGTTTTCTAAATTGGGACGTCTGATCATTTAGTGTATTTACAGTTTGTTAGACCTACCGGCTTGGTTGGTATAGTAACAGTGTTACTCTTCTAGAGCTGTGCAGAGGCCTCCTTGTGCTGCAGTTAGCTTTTCTAGACTTCTGTGGTTTTGAAGGGTGGGTGTTGCAGCTAAGGAATCTATTTGATCTTATAAAACCTTTAAGATAATGGAGATCTGGGAAAGGCTTTCAAAGAGCTTCAGGGAGAAGCACTGAAACTTGACAGCTGTAGGTGAAGTGAGGAGGATGTGGGAGAAGCTGAAATGTCCTGGTAGGTCTGTTAGAGTATCTTTAAATTGATCTAGGACAAACGCATGATGTTAGCAGAAAGTTATTGTCAGACACTTAGGTTTAAAAGCCCTTGTTGTCGTAGCCTCTATCTCCATTTGGTAGAGACACTTTTATGATTTTGACAGTTCTCATGTTTTGTTTTGTAGTCCCCTCTTGTCTTTATGAGAATGATTTTTAAGGCATTGCCTGATTCATCTTCATTTTCATTGTTCCTCATTGTAGGAAGGCTATTCCAGGGGTTGATTTTATATGGGCACATTTGGAATATCTGTCAGTTTATAGTGAGTGTAATAAATCCTTTTTTCTTTGACATTTAAGCAACAAAGAGGTTTTGTAAAGAGAACCTCTTAGAGCAAGTTTACCAGAGTCTATTTTTAAATAAAAGTGTACCTGTTTTGTAGGTGATATTCAATATGGTGAAACATTACTCATGTCAGGGTAATGTTGTTGGGAGCTCTTTGTTGGGAGTTAAACTTTCATAGAAGGTTAAGACCATAGATACTAAGATAAGAAAGGAAATATAAACCAAACTGACTAGAGCAAGGTGGGTTGAATTTGCATAACAGTTTTAAACCAAGAAATGATTTTTGTTTTATTGGTTTGATCAAAGATAATTTTAAAAATCCCAAATGTTTACTAGTACTTGTTAGAGATTTTGTTGTTGTTGCTTTTTAAAATCAGTCTAATTGTAAATGTTATAGAGAAGAGTCAGAACTAGATGACAACAGATTTAAAATAGTGATAGTTCAACTTCTGATGAGTCTAATAATTGACAAGTAACTTATTTTATGTGGCATTTTAAGATCCTAGTTATGACTAACAACACTGTATTAGTAATGATGGGCTCTCCTTTGTTTACAAACATGTTTCTTAGGCATGTCATATTTATTTCCTTTTATTATCAAAAGGACATTGTTTAGACTATAACACATATGCATGGACCCAGAAACTCTGTTATTATATACAATTTTGATTTGAGAGTGCATTTTTGGTGAGGTACCTTATTAAAACTTTGTTCTGTGGGAGACTTGTACACCTAAGTAAAACAAATGTACCCAGAGTACAAAACAGTCAGCAGCAACCAGAATCAGAGTTTGATGGAAGCTTTTGTATATCATAGAACTTCTTTACAAATCAGCTTAGCAATTGTCTGACAGATCTATTGATATTTCCATTATATGTTAAGATGATGTTTCCCTTAATGCTGTAATTATTGATCAATTTGAACACCTTTACCGACTGTAAGTCCTTCGAAGAGAAGAGCCCTGATGTACAGGAATTTTACTTCTAGCACCTGTAAGAGGCCCAGAATAAGATAGACCTTAAATACAGATTTAATGAGTAAATCACCAGGGATTTGAAGCAATGTAGAGAGATATCGCCCCACCTGAGGTTGCTCCTATCAATAACTTATTGTTATGCTAGGCATGTTGGCAACCATCCTGACTCTGGATACCCATGAAAATCTAAAAGGATAAGAAATACCTGAAATAACACTAATTTTTTTGAAATGCAGTCCTTTCATGCAGCCAAATCTATGTTTAAAAAAATCTATCATGTTCAAAGGATCATCCCATAAATTTCAGAGGGAAATTCTAAAATGTACCATAAGTTCTTTCAATAGCCTTTCATCTTAAAATTTTGCGGGATGTTTTATTTTTAATCTTTGAATTATCAGAATTTACCAACTTTGTCTCTCTCCACAAATGGTATTGTTTTATTGCTATCACCATCTCAGTCTTATTCCACACCAACTTAGTACAGCCTTCTGTGTTTCTACCTAAGATCTTTATCTATATTTGACAAAATAATTATTACAATCCTGGTCAACATGCTTCATTGTGCAATTGAGCACTTAAATTCTATTTCTTCTTTATATCCACAGGCTATAATTGCTTAATCGCTAACATTAAATTTGTTATTTTACATAGTATTTTATAGACATTCTATGTAATTACTATATGACCACTGTTACATTAGACTTTTTCAAAGTAACAAATTATAAAAGAGAGGATGTTTGTAAATATATCTAGTGTACTTTATACAGGTAGATTCTTGATTCATTAAATGAATAAATCTATGAATAAATGGACTTGAATAGTTAATTTAATGATGTTGTGGGATAACTATATTTAAAATGTGAAATTATTCTAATTTTCCATATTGAATTGCAGCATCACATGAACTGATTGCTGCCTGAATTTTGAACACTGAAAATTACTTAAATGCCCATTTTGCAACAAAATAAATACTGATACCAGTATATATTTGAGTCATTAAGATTGCTTTTTAGACATTGTGTCTACTTTTGCTATTTCTTTTTTATTGATTATTTATTTCTGATTTTATTAGTATGTGTGTGTGTTACATCATGGTTACATTAATTGTGAAGGGTTAGAATAGATACCTAATATATCTTAATTATTTTTATCCCTTTTCTGTCTTCTCCCTTACCTCTCCCTTCTGGCACATTGGCTATTTCAAGATCCATTATTATCTCCGTGTGAGTGATGGTCTACTACTACATGAGTTTACATTAGCTGGAACTGTTTCTCAGGAAAATTTTACTTTCTATTTGATTTCAATTTGTGCTCATCTATAGAAAAAATTAACATGGGCTTTAAATGTTTAAAATGGGAGAAAAGCTACTCATTTCTGCCTGTCAGTGTAAGAGACTGAACATGTTGTGGAAATTACCTCTGTGTTGCTAGTTTATTTTCTTGTAATAGTGCAACCACTGTACCTGCAGCTCGTCAGGCTCATAGTGTTGCCTTCTGCAGCTCCTGTGAGTACTAGGACAAGTTCATATGTATTTCAGTGGCCCAACTCTGTTCATCACTCCATCTACAGCGCAGACCATAAGGACCAATATGGTTTCATTTTGTCCTCAAAGTTCGTATTCACTCACCCTGGGTGCATGTGCACTATTTCTTTCTAATGACTAGTCTTGCTGATTTAGAAGATCTTCAGACCCTCTGTTAGCAAAGGGGCAATGGTTCCCCATAGACTTCTTCACCAGTTTGCATAATTGCATAAGGGCTAATCTCTATAATAGGTCTCTTGTTTCACATAGGTCATAAGAATGATTCTTTAAACAAATCCTGTTATACCCCATTCCACATCTGTGTAGGCTTTTACGTGACCTTTATGTCACAGATAGATCACCAGTGATGTAATTTCATTAGAATGATCCAAAGGTCTTATAATGTGATACAGTCCTGTAGTGTTACAACCAAGAATTACATGTAGCATGTGTGGTGCAATTAGGGACATGCTGTTGTTTTATATTCTATTATAGACACTATTATATTCTATTATAGACATTCTATTATTAAAGAATAACATGTATTACAGCTGGAAATTTCAACATTTCATAAATAGTACAATAGGCAGAAAACCATAGTTATAGAAAATGTAACACTATTAATTTACTTCATTAACCTAAAATAACTCTAAAAGTCACATTATGCTTCATCCAATAGCAAACTACACAGCATATAACATTATCACTAAGATAGACTACAGTTTGAGACATAAAACAATTATTTAAAATATATGCATAGTTGTTAATCTTAACAGTTGTGGTGAATTTATGTCAATATTTAGAATGGGTGAAGCTTAGTTTAAACTCAGATTTCTTCCATTAAAATTATGAGTTTTCATGTATACAGACTTAATGTGTGTGTGTGTGTCTGCATGCTTGTGCGCGTATGTGTGTGTGTGTGTGTGTGTGAGTGTGTACACATGTAAGAAGAAAAAGATACTGAGAAATAGATTTGTGGTATGAATTGTTTATGATAAGAATAACAATTTGGTCACCAAATTAGGTACGGCTCCTAGACACATATCCTGTAAAAACTCATATTTTACTAGAGATATAGAAATCAGAACATATATGCACACAGTGTTTATGTGTTTGCATAGGTGTGTGTGTATATTTGTGTGTGTGTGTGTGTGTGTGTGTGTGTGTGTGTTTCTGCATGCCTGTCATACATACAACAAGTACAGGTCTCTGTAGGAGATTTTACAATGAGAGTATTCAATTACTAGGGGCCTTGGTAAACATGAATAAAAGAAGCCTTCATGGATAGAAATGTGCATAATTGTTCATAAAAATACCAAGGACAAAAAGTTTAAACATGAAGTTAACTGTATAATAAGAAAAAGCTTAAAACTATCATTATTGGAAACAGCTAAGTATTTCCGGTTATCCACAGTTCCGGTTATCCAGAATGTTTAAAGGAATAGCTGCATATATACTTGGCAGCTGACTCATGAAATGCCTTAAATGCCATGAAGAGAAGGTGCTGCCTTTTCATCTAAAGTATAAAAACCAAAATAATTTTTATATGTTTGACACATAATATGAGATTCATGCTTTAAGGTGATATTGGTAATAATATAGAGATAATAAAAATATAGGTTTGGGGTAGAGTGTCAGCAGAGGGATGGATGAAGCAATATAGGAGGTTGTACCATCTGCACACTTGCAGAATGAGCATCACCAGGAGCTTCTGAGAAATGCAGTATGTCCGTCTCCACTGGAACTTCAGGTCCCCATGGATCGCCTGAGAATGCTTTTGAGTTCCAGTGCCAATTCAGTGTTTGAGAGTGGGAAACAAAGAGCATTTTTCACAGCTACTTTCTCATGTGTAAATTGCTAATCTGTAGTCTTTGCTTTGAGTAAGAAGGGAAAAATAGTGGAGGTTTGGAATGGAGAGAAAGCACTGGGGAAATAGTTACAGATGTTTTGAGGTAAAGTAGTAATCAGATATTTGAGGTGTCTAGACAGAGAAAGCTTTTATTAAGTACTGATTATTGATATTATTATTATTGATAGTATTTCTATTCATAATTAGAGCAAGGTGAGACTAGTACATGAACACAAAATATTCCAACAAAGATTTTGTCAGTTACACATATAATCTCTGCTTGTTATTGAAAGTTTATGCCCCACAGAAATGAGGGTTGGGGCAAGAACAAACAGTGTCTCTATTTCCATATCCCAAACAGTGCCACTGTTAACAATTTAATTATTCTGGTCAGTTTTTGCTCCATACTGCAGAATCTTAAAAACTACAAAACAAGAACTTGGAATAAATGATAATCAAATGCGATTTAGTTTTAAGAAGCTGTGGAATAAAATGTGTTTATATTTTCATTATATTTTATTATATACACAAGATATAAAAATGTTTTGTTTTGCTTTCTTAAAATGCCTCCATTGTCTTTGAAGGAGCCTCTTCCCTACTGTATACTCACACGAGTAATGTGCTACTTCAGATGTCTGCCTAGAGTCATTTGAGAAACAAGAATACTCTGTTGTTCTCAGTGGGCTGGCACAGAAAACATCAGGGTGTAGTTGCCTCAGAGTTAAGAGCATTGCTGAACAGCTGAGGGAGAAAACCTCTAGAGTAGTTAGTTTGATGACATTCTGAGAGAAACAGGTCCATGGGATTGAGTGCAGTGTGGGGATGAACTGAGTCACCCACTGCAGTGCTGTAAGACAAACGAGAAAGCCTTGATGTGGCCGCCTGTTGGAAAATCAACTACTAATTTCTGAAAACTGTTCTCCTCTTTTGCCTTTTGTGGAAAGGAACTGAATAAACTGACCACATTTATGCCTGTATGTAGTAGAACTTTGCTTTTCTTTCAATGTAATCAAAATTCAACCTATCAATTGCAGTCAATTAAAAAAAAGACTGGAGAAGTTCCATATTTGTAATGTTTCTTTATCCTCCACATCTTTCTCTTCCTGGCAATTTTTGAACTGAGGAAATGCAACAGAGTAGTTCTCTCTCAGCAATTGGATGCAGATATGTTCCTTGCCTCCAATTATTCTTAGGAAGGGCCTCTCTAATTACCCTATTAAATTATAAATATCCATATAAATTTATGGCCACTTTCTGTGCTATTTCTTCTGTTATACTTTATATACATATTTTATTTGCCTACTATGTCCACCTTCTGCTAGAATGTGAGTTTGAAGAGAGTGTGAATTTTGTTCTATTATTTTTCATAGATACATTGTTTATGAAGTATTACAAGAAGCATTGTAAGGACTGTAAATATTTGTTGAATTAATCTCAGTTTTCATCAGTTAAAATGAGTGTTGTATTATTTACCATGGTGTAATGATAAAATGACTGTAAATATTTATATTTATTTACAATTTGATGTAAGTTATTATGCAATCTGAAATTAAAATACTTTTCATTTTATTTTCTAATTTGTATTTTATTTTTGTTCTAGACTTATTGCACTAACTGTATTTTTTAATATAATACTAAATATGAGTGAGAAGAAGAGATACCCTTGACTTGCTCCAGATATTATGGGGATCAGATCTTTGTCAACATTAAGTAAAAGGACACAAACTTTTTCTAAATACCTTCCAATCAGATTGAAGAAGTCTCCTCTATATCTAGTTTTCTGAAATATGTCATCAGAAATGCAAGTTCAGTTAGATAATACATTTACTTTGTGCCAAATTAGCTGGTCATCATTTAAAATTTGTTTTTAATTCATTGAATTCCATCTGGAGTTTTGAATGCTTAACTTGGCATTGTTGAGATAAATGCAATTTCATCATATTGTAATTGTCCACTTTGGATTCCATCAGCTTGGATTCCATCAGCTTGGATTCCATCAGCTTGGATTCTATCAGCTAAAACTTTGCTATATATTTTATTCTTATGTTTATAAAAGATATATATTTTCTCTTGTATGATAAAATATAAAATTAAAGAGTAAAATGAAAGATAATAGGAAATTGGCTGATAGATCTTTTGCAGAAGAGAAGAGGAACAAGAAATAGAGGGGGAGAATGGTTAGCCAAGGTGTAAAAAATGGAATTAAAATGCATTATGTAAAAAAAATGTTATGTACATGTTGTATCTCCCTAAGAAAAATGTAATCATTATGTCCCGGAAATATGTACTGGAAACAATGTTTTAAAAGATATTTTTCTGCAGTTCTTCTGCGGATATTTTTTTTCTAGTGATTTCTTTGAATGAGTTTCTTTGAATGAGTTAGGAATTATTTCATGCTTCTTGAGTTTTTGGCAAAATGTTACTGCTATATAACCTTTCTTCCCAATGTTCCTGTTTACTTCCTACTTTATCAAATTATAGTTTTGTGTCAAGTGCAGATTTTTTTTGCTTGTACATTTTGTTACTACTTACTGTTAAATACAAAGATATTTTCTCAAATAAGCAGTATTTGAGAAGGTATTTGTATAGGAAGAATCAATACAAAACCATGGATGGCAAATAATTTTTATAGCTCAAGAACAAACACCTATTTGAGTGCAGAAGTCTCCTCTAGACTATTTCTTCTCCATGACTGCTCCCTCTGAGGACTGTGGGACCAACAAGAAGCAGGAGTCTTTGTAGTTGGCCAGTTTAACGGGACTACTTAGGTGCCAGTGGGCTCTGCTGACTTTATGTGCTGCCTGCCATGGAGATTCCAGTCCTTTTGAGTTCTGTCTTGGCTCTTTCCTTCATCCCTGTAATAGTCAGGTTTCCTGTTGCTGAGACACCTGCACCTGAAGGATGAGTGGCTTGTTTTGGCTCACAGTTACAAAAGGTGCAGTCCATGGGTGGCTGACTAAGGCAGAAGTTGTGTAGTGGGAGGGCATGGCAGAAGAAGACTGTTGAACCCATGGAAGCCTTGAGGCAAAGAGAGAAGGGAAGTACCAGGGACAAGAAGACATCCTTCCAGGCCATGTCCTCAGTGACCCAGGTCTTCTGATGAGACCCCACTTCCTAAGTGCACATTCAGCCAGGAACCCATCAATGGATTAATCCACTGATGAATATAGTGACCCCCTGTGATTCAATCACTTTCCAAAAGCCTCCCTCTGAACATACTCAACTTTGGCAGAATATTTTAAATCTAAACCATTACGTTCTATCCTTGGCTCCCAAAAAGTTTGTGTCCATCTGATTATGCAAAATGAATTGAGTCCCTTTCTGAAAGTCACCAAAAGGCTTAACAGTTTTAGCACTCCAAGCACTTTAGCACTTGAAAACTCCAAGAAGAAAGTGTCCTCTGAGGCTCTAAAACCTTAGCTGTGAGAACCTGTGAAAATTTAAAAGTGAGTTAAATGTGTCCAACATACAGTGGCACAAGGAAGGTATTCCCTTTCCTAAAAGTAATCAGTGTACAGATTTCCTTTCTAAAACAAAAAGGAATAGGATCCAAAAAAGACGAGAAACAAGGGTAAATTCAAAATCCTCTAATTCCATGTCCAGCATCCAGGGCAGGATGAGGTGAGATATGAGTTCCAAAGGACTTGAGCAATTCCTCCCCTGTGTCCTTTCGTGTTGAAGCCCTCATAACCTCTTTTCTGGGCTGCTTCCCCTCCCTGCTGCTGGTTTGGTCAGTGGAGCTGCCATATTCAAGGACACTCCAATACCTTGGGTTCTGCATGTACCTTTGCCTTTACTTCTGCAGCTATCTCTGTTACCTTCTCTCGGGCTCCTGGGGAGATCTGTAACCCTATCACAATACATTTTCTGGCTTCTCCGTCCTTTCTCTGAGCACATTCAATCATCAATTTAAAAGGATTAACCCATTTAAGTGTGTAGAATCCCCATGGTCCAGTCCCATTGCTCAAGGAGCATGGCTGAACATATGAGACTTCGGGGGAACGTTTTAAATCCAAACCACAACAATCATGATAAATCGTTGTACTACACTATTTGGAGATTTTTTGGTACCAGTAATCAAACTCAGAACCTGGAACTTGCCAGGCAGATGCTGTGCCACTGAGCTAATATCCCAGGCCCTATCTGGAGTGTCTTCTCCAAAATTTTATTATGCTTTGATATACTTCATATTGAATGTGCATTCTGTTTTCACATATTTTATGTTATCTCTAAATGTGAGGCTTCGAGTTTTATTTCTCTGTTTTGTTTTTAGAACTGGAAACAATAGTATCAAAACTGCCAACTTTTTCTGGCAAATCTGTACTTTATGTCTGTACATATCTCCATCAGCAGCCGTTTCAATTTTTTTACTGTTTATATTTTGGCCTCTTTTTATTTTCCTTTTTTCTCTATTATATTCCATGAACACACATTTTATTTTGCTGGTTTTATGCTTGTGAATTATTGAAATGTGTTTTTTGTCCTCTGTTAATCCTTCACTCCATACCAATTTATTTTTTATTAAATTCTGGATTTTAAAATCTTCACTGATTTTATTGCAATTGAGTTTTTCATTGCAATTGAGCTTTTTCTTTTAAAACTTTTTGAGTAATGATCTTAAGCAATTTAAAAATGAAAGAAAAACTAAGTTACCTATGACACAGGATCTATATTCTTTCACTTGCATGTATAGTTTTATTGTTATTATTTCCAGATCAAAGTATTTCAGCATTCTTTAAAGTGGTATTTGACAAAATAATAATAAATCAGTATGTTCTCCAACTAAATTCTAAGGAGCTGAATATTTTTACCTTAAACATTATTACTATATGGCTTACTCCTTTTTTGGGTTCTGTTTTATGCCAGAAAATCCCAACTATTAATTTTGCATTTTTGAAATTATTGACTTTCATTTTGGTAGGGAAACAGAAGGAGAGTAGTTATAGTACATAATTCATGGGGAAGAAGTGGGAATATGAATCCCCCTTTTTGCTTGCTTTTCGGGGGAATATAACAATTTAGCGGCAACGGTGTAGTGCTAATTGTAGCATTTCCTTCCCTCTGCATACTTGATATTTCAGAAAACAAACGTGTAAATTCAGATGAATTAATTTAGAGACCGAAGTAATCAGTAAGAGTCTTATCTCTGGTAATGTTAAATTGGGACATGAAGTCATGTGCCAGCTACAGTTTCTAGGAAAGAAAGGTAAAAGAAGATATAATTTTGGACTGTATCTATTAATGATTTTGGAATGGTAAACCATCTGAAACTCAGTGTCTTCAGCAGTAGTCATTTGTTTAGCTTATGATTCTTTAAGGTGATAAATCAGATGCTTCTTGGTTTGTGAGGTCTTCCGATGAAAATTTGATCAGGTATGAGTCAGATAGACACCTGTTTCTAGAGGAAAACTGGCTGTCAGCTGATTCAACTTACTGCTTCCTTTGTGTTATTTTTTGTTTTGTTTTTGCAAGTCTTTTGTTATCCTTCCATCTTCTTATCCTGAGAAGGCTAGAGTAAGTATAAGGACATCTAAAATAGGAAATAGCTGCTGAAAGTGCAAAGCTTTTTGAAGGCTTGGTTCTGAAGTTGCTCATAATCACCTCCTCTGTGTCCTGCTAACCAAACCAAGCAGAAACCACGTAGATCATGGCAGAGTGAGGGTGTGGATGGAGAATACAGTGAATATTGGTGCAAGGAGATCATTAATTCCTATTATCATAGAAATTATTTACCACGACTTTTGCTAGAACCAATCATTGATAGCACTGATTTTCTTGGGCATATATATGAAAATATGCTAACACACAACTATGATATGTAGGCCGATAAAGTGATTTATATGATAATTACTAATATGATACAAGTCTTTATTGAAAGGAACAGTTGCGAAAAGGGTTAACTCTGGTAGTTCTTATGTGGTACCATCATGCTACAAATTGTTTATTTTTTTGATAACATGTTTTATTTTTTCACTAAATATCACTCACAGATTTATAGTGTATCAATCACTTTGTTTCAAGAATTCTACACATCATGGAAATCCCACAAAAGAACAGATGAAAGGTGTTTACCATCCAGGAAAGTTCATTGGTGACCCTTTTCTCTATTCACCACCCTGCCTAATGTAACCATTTCCTGTCATCATATCATCATAAACTCTTATCTATTATATAAGTGTAATCATAACATTAATCTTAAGTGTGTGTGAGCATGGATATCACTTATTTCACCGAATATAATGATGTGGAGATTCACCCTTAGTATTGTTCTGGTAATTTGAAAAGTTTATAGTTGCTACTTTTTGAAATATGTCAATACTGTACATTAATTTTTCATTCCTTTTGAGAATCCAAATGCATATTTTAAACACATTAAACTAGGCTAAGGATATAGCTCAGTAGCACAGTGCTTGCCTGAAAAGAGCAAGGTTGTGAGTTCGATCCCCAGTACCAAAAGAAAAAAACAAAAGAGAACACATTAAAGCATTTGATCTGGTATAGAACTTAGGTCTTTTGTTCGATTTTTTCTCACCTTTATTCTCTTTAAGTTTTATTTGATACTATTTGTATTTAGATTCTCCAGTTGTTCTCGCTACTTAATTCAAACTATTCCTAATCCCATATAATGATTCTTACATTTCGAATACTGTAATTTTAATTTTTAGCATCTCCAGTATAATCTGTTTTCTGTTTCTGTGCTTCAGATAGAGCTTTATGTATTTGTATCTATTTTCTGCATTTTCAACTACATCCTTTAGTCAGTTGATCATAGTTGTTTTTAAGTTCCTGAATGATAATTCTTGTGTTTGATTCATTCCTCCATCTGCTTCTATTAGCTGTTTTGTTTCTTGAAAATACAGTAAAACATTGGGTTATGAGTGGCTTGTCTATGAGTGTTCCACAAGATGAGCATTATGGCATGTTTTAGATGTACCCTAAAGCCTCATGTGGCTGTAGTTGAGGAGTTCTGAGGTGGCTGGATTAAGATGTGTAAATGTGGATTAAGGACGCGATATTACAATTCCCACCCTGGGTATGTGTGGCACCAATCAATAGTTTTAGCATCTGAATGGCATATAACAGGGAAGAGGGAGGACAGGCTGCTGCTGCTGCTGCTGCTAATTGCTCCTTTCTGTCTCCTGCCTGCTCCACCATGGACTGTTTCTCCTCTCTGATGCTCTTCTGCCATGCTGCCCTGCCTTGGAGTCAGAGGACTATGGACTAAACCTCTACAAACTATGAGCCAAAACAAATCTTTCTCCTTTAACTTTGAATGTCAGATATTTTGTCTCAACAATAAAAAAAAATAACTGAGACACAGATCAAACATGTTGAGTAAAATTTGACTTGATAAATGAGAAGTGTTTGTAGTACAGGAAGTGTGCATGACATCAAATGTCATATGATCACAACCAAGTCAATGGTTCTTTTTTCTCTCGTGCTATGGGATTGTTGGTCATTGTCTTCCAAAAAGAAGAAGTTATGGAGGAGATCTGGTCCCCAGAGAAGGAGGAAAAAAAAGAGGAATTCTTCACTTCAAATGAGATACACAGTGTAACCAAGACGGAGATGCAAAACAGGAGGGTTAAGAAAGATACTTAAGTTTTGTGTGGCTTCCAGTAACTATTATTTAACTAACTCCTGAAGATGTGGACAAGCAGGATATCGGAGTTCCTAAATGAATTTGATAACAATGCAGTATCACATTTCTGTGAAATCCTCAAAAGAAAGTAAAAGTAAGTCTCAGTCTCATGGGATAGGTTCCTTGTTAAAGTTGCATGGAAAGAAAGATTCCACAGAACCAATAAATGGCAGCAATTCTGTTAGTGATACTGAAAGTCATGCTACACAATAACCTTCCTCTCTCGTCTCCCTCATAGCAGTCATAAAGGTTTCCAAAGGTAGGTCATTTTTTTCATATATTATTTACTGTTTAATTATAGTATTGTGATCATTTATATGCATATTTTGGGCTGTGATACAAATCCTTTATTTCTTTTGGAGAAATTTACTTTAATATGCAAGTGCTTTGGATTAGGAGTATGTTTCCATGATAAATTTCACATGTACTAATTTAGCTTGTGTTTTATTACAGATAGTTTGAGTAGCTTTAGTTTGTGTTACTTCATTGCAGGTTTAACATATTATAGATTGAACTGAAGACTTTCTGTCCTGTGAGCTTTGGAATCTGAGAACTTGTGAGATGCTAGAGGTGTCTTTGTGCTTGGTAACTGTGCTGACAGCATTCCAAATGGTGGATTACCTTCCTTTGTCTTCACTAAGACAAATGTTTCTGTTTCTAAACAATTTCGTTTACTCTCAAAACCTGCTTCTGCTTTTCCACAACTAGAAAAAAATGTGTGTCTGTCTACCTGATAGGCTGCCCCTGCCTTGTTTTTGCCAGGTAAATTGCAGTGTGTGTTGGATTTAGTACCTCAGATGTCCTCCTCTGTCCACATCTTCAGGAGTTGGTTTCCTAGTAGTTATTGGAGGCCACATAGAACTTAGGTACCTTTCTTAACTCTCCTGTTCTGCATCTCAGTCTTGGTTACACTGCCTACAACTTTTGAAGACCTACACCTCTGTGAACTGGTGAGTGAGTATAGACTTGTTCTATGTCTGAGGTTTTTGGAATTCTAATTTGTATTTACCCAAAATTCAACTCTGGAAATTTTAAAAGTTCGGCTTGTTTCTCTCTACTCTCAGTAATGACACATTTTTCATTTTCTTATTGTTCAGCCAAAGATGTATCCAGATTCCCTTAGAAAAGGCAAATCACTTTCTAGGGCTTAAATCATGGTTTATTTGCATAAAGAACTCTCTGGTGAGCTTAGAGAAAGTGTGATATTTTTAGTTTATTTGAGTTTAGTTTTTAAGGAAAAGATATAATCACTTGTGACTTTTAGTATCCTAATGAGGGGTTACCTCTTTTATTGTATTTTCAATCATTATTACAAATTTGTGTATATTGCTTCAGTTATCATTGTAATAAATAGACTAAAAAATTGGGATATAACTGATCAAGTGTTACATCTTTCCTGATAAACTGGTTTAAAATCTATAACATTATATGTTATATCTTGAAAGAGAGAACATTTCTTTTACATTGAAGGTTTTTTTACGTGTTAAAAACAAACATGTCTTGAAAACAAACACATTTCTGCTTTTCATTTTGCTTTCATGAATGCTGAATTTATAATAAATTTCTGAGTTTATCTTCTATGTTTGTAGTGACTGAAAAATAAAAACAGTAAGTTAAGATATGCTACTAAAAACTATTCTACTCCATATTCATAATTTCCTTAGAGAATCAACTGAGTTTTAGGTTTTCAGTAATGTATGATGTATTGTAATTACAAAAAAAATACTTTAGCCTATGAAAAATTTAGAATCAATAAAAGCAAAGTAGAATAAAGGAATAAAGTCAACTACCCAAAAGTCATATAAACTGAAGTTTCAATTTATAGAAAATAGATTTTATCAGCATTACATTCACATCTAACTAGGCACATGATTCTACCCTATCTTTCGGTAAGAAATAGCAGCCTCATATGCTTTAGAACAGTTGCTATGATGCACAGGGAATTGAATGATTAATGCAGAATCAATAGCACTACCAAAGTGCCTACCTGATTTATCTTACATTCAACGTGGGGAAAACCATTTTGATGTTATGACTCAGCAGTTGTGATGATGTAAACCTCTAGCAAAATGATTTCAAGGCAGGAATTTTCTTGCTTACCATGCAGAAACAAGTTATGGGAGAAAACGTTCATAGTAGTTTGCCAAGAATGTACCTCAGGTATACTAGGTGTATTTTCTCATTGTCTCCTCGGCCTGATTTCTTTCTCATCTTTTTTCTCACTTGCAACCTCTCTACCTTTCTTCCTTCATGTTTCTTTCTTTTTCTCCCTCTCTTTTTCTCCTCCCTCTTTCCCAGGCTCCCTTACTGTCTCCAGTAATTTTTGGTAACCGTTTTTGCAGAATACACACAATTCATTCTTCAATGAACTGCGAGAATTTTTGTACTTTAGAGAAATTATATAGCTGTGAAACGGCTAAGTGAATTTTATCAAAAATATATCGGGATAGATCTAAGCTAACTAATGAGGAGGAGAGAATATTTACAGGTTTTCTGTCTTAGCATTCTTCAGAACTTTGTTGACTATAATCAAAGAACTCACTGAAGTATTTCAATAGATTAGTTGAGACAATAGTTAAAGAAATTCTTCTCCATCCATTAAAGTCGCCATACCGAAGTAAATTGCTCAGAGTCCTAGAAAACTAAACACAGCCTCTAGTCAAAGATATTATATAAGCCTGATTATACACAGTTTTCTTTATTGCAAAAAAGGTCATTAGTGTCTTGTTTGGCATAATTATTTGCATCCCACTCCATTCACATTCTCTGTCTTCACCATAGCCTCTTCATGGACTGTCTTCATCAATTAGTGTGGTTATAAAGAACACCACTATACCTAGAATGTTTTTGTACTTGTTATTCTCATTATTGGCATCCTGTTCATTTCCTTGATGTCTCTTGTCTGAATATGTTGTTATTATTATTATTATTATTATTATTATTTTTACTTTCTCTATCCCAAAAACTCATTAATGAAGGCAGGACAATGTATCATGCTTTAATGTATTCTTTAGCATGTAGCAAGTTTTGAAACATAGAAAAAGAGTTCATTCAATATTCTCTCAATAATTAAATATATCAACAAACAAAAGGTTTTCCTAGATTGTCATGTTTTTGATCCATGTAAAAGTATCCACTTACTTCTCTGAGTCTCTTTTCTAAGTATGTTAAGTTGATTGTAAGAAAAATAAACCCAAACACAAATTTAATTGATCTCCGAAGTGATACCAGCTTATGCAGTAAACATCCAGAAATGACATTCAGAAGTAGCAGGAAACAGATATTAGAAATGATAACTGGATCCCAGAATTAATGCTTCCTCTTCATCTATCAGTCCTGCCCCCCACTGAGTCAGCTTTGTTTTCCGGAAAATTCTCTGTAGAAAATGTGATTTCTAGCAGCTGCAGGGCTACATTTAACTGGCTTAACAACCTCCAAAAGAAACCATCTTCCCCGTTACCAGAGAAAATGACCACCAAAGACTTTAGTCAATCTGAGTTGGATGAATTGTGAGGCTAACACAATGAAGACATTTCGTTACCAAACCCAATTCATTTTCCAAGTTTATTATCTAACACTCAACTTCTGTAAATGTCCTGGCATGCTTTTTCTTTTCTAACTCATGAAAAAAAGGTTCTTTTACTGGAACATGAAAGCAAGAACAGGAGGTATCAGGAAGACCAAAAATACAGCACACTGGATCTGCCATTTTCCTTATAAAATGTGCCTTCATGAGTGATTATATACTACCCAAGGAGTGTCAGACATTCATGTCTCTCCTCTGCAGAGCACTTTGCCTTGTGTATTGAATTTCCTTTGTGCCAAATAGAGCCCCTTGTCTATCATGTGCCATAATAAATGTCCTAGGGATGAATTCACAATTAATGAATTTCTCCTGAATTACTTGGCAGAAAATGAGCTAGATTTCTAGTTAGATTTAGAATGTAACTTCTGTCTTAGGAGAATCACTCTTTTGCTGGATAGAGGGGCAGAGAAGTGAATGATGGTGTAGGGAGATATTTTTAGAATCAGTGACCATAATTTTAGAGAGAAATGCTCCCAAACAGAAGTTAATATTATAATTTTATATTTACAAAAATAAGATCAGGATAAAGAAACCCCAGTGAAACACTTGTGAAAGTATAAAATGAATCTGCCACCATCTCAAATATTATTTATAAGATTTTGTATGTCTACTTAATCGTTTCAAAGAATAATGAAAAATGAAACCCTCAAAAACTATATTCTGATGCCAAAGGATACATACAGATATTCTTCAGAATATGAGGCACACTTCAAGAACCTCATTAATATTTATAAATTATTGTAGTACATACAGTACATATTAAGGCAGAAAATAATCCTTTGTGTAACACACACACACATACATACACACAGTCACTTGTTACATAGTGACATTTGCATCAAGAGATTGCATGTACCACTTTTGCTTCCATATGATTATAATTGAGCTGAAAAATTCCTATTACCTTGTGATGTCACAGCTATCATACCACAATGTATTTCTCACTGGATTGTGGTGACATTGGTGTAAATAAACCTAGTGTAATCCCAGTTCTGTAAAAGTACATTGAATACAGTTATGTGAAGTACATAATGCTTGGTAATGCTAATAGCTGACAGTGTGACTAGTTGATGTATTTACTGTGCTGTACCTCTTACTGTCACCTAAGAGTGCACTTCTGCTACTGATTTTTTAAAAACCTAAAGTATAATACAGCCTCAGAGGTTCCTTCAAGAGATGTTCCAGATGGTGGCTCCAAATATGCTCTTGCCCTTGAAGGTGTTCCAGCGTGACAGGATGTGGAGATGAAAGCCAGTGATATTAATGATTCTGAGCCTATGTAGGCCTTGGCTAAAATGTATTTTTGGCTTAGTATATTCAACAAAAAATTTAACAGTTAAACAAGAAATTGAAAAAGTTAACCCTAAAGCAAGCCCTGGGGATGCCCCCAGTGCCAAAAAAGAAAAGAAAATCAAAGTACAGAGAAATAAGAAAAAATAGCTTTAAATGTTTTTTACAAAGTAGAAAAGTTACAGTAAACTAAGGTTAATGTGTTATTGAAGAAAAATATTTTAATATATTTAATGTAGCTTATATGCACAATGTTTATAAAATACACATCAGTCCACAACAGTGCTCTAGGTCTTCACATTCAAAAACCAGTGACTCATGGACTCATCTGTCCAGTCCTGACTGAAGAGTCCAGTCCTACAACCTCCACTCATACGTGCTCTAGCCAGATGTACTTTTTTATTCCACCTGTCCTATGTTTACACATACTTGTACGTACAAACATTGTTGTGCTATAATAGCTTGCAGTAGTCCGTAGTAGCTGGCGGTGCAGGGTTGTAGCCTAGGGCCCGGTGACACACGAGGATGTAGTAGGCTGTCCATTCACATTTGTGTAACTGCACACTATACGATGTTCACACAGTACACCAGACCCATCGCAATGCTGCTATCAGAACGTGTTCCTCCATGACTATATATAACATGTGAGAGACCCACAAATAGTCAAATCAAATATTATCAGAATGCGTTAGAAATTCTGTCATCATTATTGTAATTTTCAAAGGCCTCAAAATGAAACAGGCATCGAAGTCTTCATAGGATCCTTAATAAAAAAAGAAACCAGATCAGCAATTCTCAATTACTTGTAATTTTGCCTTCTCTATTAAATACCATAAAGGGAGCAATATTCAAAACCAATTAAATTATACATTACAGAACTGCATAGAAAGCTTATTTATTTCCCAAATGATTACTATAAGAGATGGTTAATGCATTCTGTGTAGGAATCTACAACTGTGAGTAGTTTCTGTGAAAGTGTAATTCCAGAGTCCAGGTATTATCATTTAATTACAACTGTTATCTCAATCTCAAAAGCATTTTCAAAGGACATTTTATAACTGCTGATTCCATAACTCACAGGCGAGTATGAAGAAATACATTAGAATTATTTTAAATTAAAATATTAACAGAACTGTAAAAGGAGTTTTACATATCAGCTATGAAAATATACCTTAAAGATACATAATTCAAGCAATTTTGACCACTTCTTTAGCCATTTTATCTCTTTATTATTTAGTCATCAGATCACTTTCCATCCCAAAGTGAGGCTCCATATGGTGTGGCTGCGACTGAACTGGCTACACGTGAGTCTGTATTATCCTACAGTGTCACATTGGTGTGTTCGTGCACGTAGCTTTGTGACAGGAGGCCTGGAAGTGTATAGCTGTGAGGCTACCAACAGGGAAATCAATCTAACTAAATTCATACAAAAACACAGAGTAATGATAATTACTGAGAAACTGGGCCCGTACCCCAGTCACCCAGTAAAACCATCCTAATGAGGTCTGTCATTTCTTAAAAAACTATTTTAAACTTGATTTTCTAAACTGTGAGAAACACATTGTTATATTTATACATACCACATATAAAAGTCAAAACAATATGATCATGGTAAAACAGTCTTTCAAAAAGTAGATGAGTGAAAAAGAACAAAGTTTAGAAACCAACCTAAGAAGCAACCTAAGAACTTTAAAAAATGTGCTAAAGAATATTGAGAGAAAAAAATTCCAGACTGATGTTTTCCATTGTGCTATTATATTTCATAGCATCATTAAAGTAGAACATTTCCAAATTTATTGTAGGATGACAACATAATGCTGACTTTAAAAGAAGAAAATACTAGCCCATAAAAATTAATTATGGGTATAATTCAGTTGGATTGTATATTAAAAGATGTAAATCATAGAAAAAAAAATTCTGTCAAAAATGTGCCATAATTAGGCACATACTGTCTACTTTAGGATATTGAGGGGGTTTTGAAATTCAAAAATCTATTACTGCAACTCATTGCAATAATACATTTAAAAGTATAAGATCTAATTCAGAAGTTGTTATTGAAAATTTTGAGGGAAATATGAGATTATGAAACAAGAAAAAGAAAAATTTAATTAATATAAACAACATTCAGTGATAAATATTCATCACTATTTAAATCTATCCAGTGAAATAATAATAAAGCAAAAAAGAAAAATTGTAAGTATTAAAGGAAAAGCAAATCATAGTTAAGTAGTGAAAAAGTAATTGTATTCCAAAATATAAACATTTTTACAACTACTAAAATACTTGAAAGAGTTCAGTTGGGAAGTATATAATTTCTTTCTCAATTTTTGAAGTATATACTTTCAAGCAATTCTGTTTCATATGCTAATGATAAATTAAATGAAGAGTACCCATATTATTTAGGAATGCAAGAGTGAATAAAATCATGTTAGCAATACATAAAAGATAGGGACCCTTTCATGTTACTGAATAGAATCAATATTTGTGCAAAAGCTCATTTATGAATTAAATATGTTTCTATTAATATAAACAGTAGTTGTTTTTTCTTAAATGCTTGGTAACCTAATTTCATTTAAAATATTGATAAACAAAATTATCAAGAATAGTTTGAAAAATGAAAAGAACATGTAGCATTGGTCTTAGTATACTGGTATGAACATGGAAAAGTCTAAAATAAAATATATGTATATATATCACTGTAATAAACTAATCATACTCATATATGTGTGAGCAAAATATATTTATAAAATAACAATTTTAACACATTAGGGAATAGACTCTTCAATGAATGCAGCTGTTCATTTGGTGTTTACTTAGATGAGTTTGATATGTGTAAATACAGATATTTTTCAACATCAAAAAAATACGTATTCTATTACAAATAGTTCTTGAAGGCAAATTGGAAATTTTGTCCTGATTATCTAGAACTGTGGAAGGTTTTATTTCTTTATGACAAGAACCAAAGTTTTACAGAAAAATACTTCCAAGTTTGAGTGGAAAATTACCACAGTAACATTCCAAGTTTACACATAAATAAAGGTTAGTAACAAAAGACAAAAGGTTAAAGTGAAAATATAAAAAGAGACAAAGAAACCAAGTGTAGTGGCATGTGCCTATAATTTCAGCACTAAGGAGGCAGAGGCAGGAAGACTGCCAGAAGTTGGTGACCAGCATTGGCTACATCATGAGTTCAAAGCTATCCTGAATTTTGGAGAAAGATCTTGTCTAAATAAATAAATAAATACATTAAAAACAGATAAATATCAATTTTTCTTATAAACAGATTCTCTACAAGTAAATAAGAAACATGCAAGTGAACACAAAATAGATTTAAATGATAGGAAAATTCTTGAGAGAAGACTTAAAATGACTGAAGAATAGATGACTCTGTATCTTGCAAGACTGGCAAAATACAAAATGATTTGCATCCAGTATTAGTAAAGATATGAGGCATATGGTATTCTACCAAAAAATTTTAACTTAGCATAAAGATGTTCAAGTTCAACTTGATATACCTGTCCATTACTTATTTATTTAGAATCTGCTGGTCAGTTTACTTAGAAAGGTTACAAAATAGGACATGTTTGGCATTGTGAATTACAGCATTGCATGTTACCTAAATACTTCTCATTACAGAAGAATTGGGTCGATTTTGATACAATTCTCTGGAATGCCTTGAATTAGAAAAAAAGTAAACTCCTTTCCTATGAAATGAAAAGGAAGCATGTCTATGAGTTTTTCATTAAAAATTAGACATATGGGATGTTATGATTCTGTTTTTCCAGATATAGATACATGAAAAATTTGAGTGTACATACTTGAAGCTTCAGAAGTATAAACACTACAGTGCTAACACTATTATTCTGCTGATGAGTTTGGAACAAAAAAGAAAAAACTTGCTAATTAAATATTTTTACTTCAACATTTCAAGCAGTCATTCTATTTTGGTATTTTCAGCACTTTGCTTTTTAACTCTCATTCTTTATGGTCTTTTTATCCATAGTTTGTCCTATATCTTTTAACTACTATGCCATATAAATGTATGTTATAATGAGTATAGTAAGGAAATCAAACACAGTTTTTACTGTATTTTCTTGCATGATATATTCTTTTGTAGTAATATATCTGGTTTTAGATCTTTGAATCTGAAAAATACTGCCTGTTAATTTCTACAGGCCAGTTAACTCATCAGGTTAACTCATCAGCATAAGTTCATTTGTTTATGGCTGTGTATAACAGGTGCATTTTTGATCTGATAAATATATCTTCTGTTGCTTAAGGGATAATACATTGTGGATTGATGTTCTAATTTACACTTGTATATGAGCTTATTCCCTATAATGGGCATTTACTTCAAGCCACTATAGATTAAAATTAAATTCAGAATTTTCTTCATATTGTGCATTTCATAGCCTAATTAAATATTAATGAAGTTGAATTATGCATAAAAGGCAATAGATAGCTAGAGTAGAAATTCTGAGTCTTGAATAAATATTGTAAGGAAAAAAAGAAAGTTGCTTACACTAATTCCAGTTTAATCAAAATGACATGCTGGACTCACTAATATATTTATCTGAGGACAATAAAAGCTATTGTAAATATAATAGAATGGATAAATTTAGCTAACGTGCATTACATATAAACAAATTCCAATAAATAAAAACTACTAAAACTTATCAGTATTTCTTTATAAAGTAAAGCAGAAATCTGAAATGACATTTAACATAGAATTTATCAATTTGGTAATTATCTTCTTTGTGCACACATAATTTTTAAAGGAGACTAGGGGCAAAAAGTAGTTACTAAACTTAAGAAATAAACTGACCTTCCCTCTTCTCTAGGCAATATTGCATTTTTTTAAAATAAGACTTGTGTCTTAATTTGCTCATCAATTACACACAACTATCAAGAAGGCAATGTTCTCTAGATATTCTAAACAGGACCATCACTTGCACTACAGTGACTGAAGACTTTGCTTCTTGACTAAAACATAGAATTTTGTTCATGCATTTCTTAGTTACTTTTCTCTCACTGCTGAGACAAAATACCCAACATGCAAGGCGAAGGAGGAAACAGTGTGTAGAAGTTTCAGTCCATAATGGGTCGGCTTCAAGACAGGGTGGCACATGGCCAACGGGTAACAGTTCACGTCAGTGGAAGACAGTAAAAGCAGCAAAGGAGTGGGAAAGCCATTTTCCATTCCTTGTATGATAGGCAAGCTACCTGACCTAGACAGATGTAGAATTTCCATCCTTAATCCCAGCGTTGGACCATAAATCAATCACAAACTCCAGGTTCAGCCACCTCTGAAAAGCCCACCTCTCCGTGACTGGACGAGGGTTTGGAGGGACATTCAGACACGAACCGTAACAATGCATGAGCCATAATTTTACTTTATAACTTTAGGTGAATTGTATAACATCTTTCATACTGAAGCTTTCTCACCAGAAAAACTGAATTAGGTAAATGCACTGGGCTTGGGGTTAGCACTGCAGGTTGAAGCTAAAGGATCTTGAATTAAAGTCCAGCCTGGGCTACATATGGAGACCCTACCTCAAATAAAATAAAAAGAAGAGTGAGTTTAGCTCAGGGATAAAGGTATTTCCAAGTATGCACAAGGCCATGGCTTTAGTCCCTAGGATTGAAGGAAAAAAAACAGAAAAGGATCTGCCTGGTCGTAGATTACATTCAAGATTAAATTGCATCCTGTGTGTAGATGCCTTGGTAATGTCATACATAGTGAAGACTTGAGTTTCCTCACTCTGTGTTCTTCTGACATTCTTATCCAAATCGAGTGAACCCGTACTCTAGAAAAAACTATCTTCCAAAGAAATAAAAAGAATAAAAGAAAGGGAAGGAGGAGGAAAGTAAGAACTTTGAACGCAATGGTCACTTATTTTTTCTGAGATTAACATACACCAGCACTGTTAGAAGTATAATTTAATTAATTAGTGGTGATTTTTATCATCCCACATCACTTAGGAAGAAATTTTCCTAGCAGTATCATTGTAGCCAGCAATAATAAATCCACCTGGAAATATCTTTTTACTAAAATTCTCAACAAATCGAATCTGAACTCAATAATTTTTGTACATCTACTCCTCAATTTTCAGTTAGGAACCAACAGGAGGGTCTAAGATATCTTGCTACTCAAGACATGCTTTACACAAATATTCATCATGCAAGCACCTTAAGCTTTCATCTCTTGAGGACTCTATGCAGCCTTCATTCCCTTCCATCTTTGTTAGTGAATGTCACTATGTTGTGATTATGTTTTCTTCGGAGTATCTCAGCACAAAATTTAGATACTAGTATGACTGTAAAACAGTTTCTTCATGCTGCTGCTTCTTCTTAAGCTAATCCAATGGGTGTTTAACCACAATTTCCTCCCAGACTGGGGGAGGTATCAAACTCACATCTCATATCAGTTTTCAGATTCCAAAAAACTGTTTATTCAGAGATTGTGAGTTGACAATAATAATAAAATGGGTGAGAAATGAAATAAAGCGAAAAATTTTAAATCATGCACCTTGAACTGTAAAGTCTTTATTTTTCCAAAATGATGTCCAGATTGCATAATGGACACTTTGAGATAAAAAAAAATTTCACAGAAAAGCACACTTGTTGGAATTAAATTTAAACTCAGCATTGCCTATTGTACTGTAATAATTAAGAGTGAAAACAGTTTGAAGAGCTCAGAAATAGGTAATACAGTAGCCCAGCAGGCATGTTTTCTCTCTGAGTAAGCCTTTCATATAAATTTGTGGACAACAATAACAACAGAAAATCCTTTGAGATGTAGTTATGCTTTTATTGACATTGTGAACCACCCAGCATCCAAGATGTTCTGACTGAGAATTGATCCCTTTTTAATGCTTTTTATAGACCCTGTTTCTTTTCATCACTGTGACTTACTATGTAGTCCATCTTGAAAAGTAAATACATACTAAGGCACTAATAAAAAAAGAGGCTTAAAATTATGAAAGTGACCTCCTACCTGGAAAATTTCATTTAACACATGTATGGTGACAGGATGAAATGTACTCCTCTATTCAATTGTTTGCCTTATAGCAGTCTTAAATATTTGTATTGAACATTTTAAAATAAAAATAAGTGAGATCTGCCTCAGTTAGTAAGCCTATCTCAATGGTGTATGTATAAGCAGATTAAATGTTCTAAAATATTTCTGTATTATTAATTATTGAATTGTTATCCATCAATAGATTTAAAAATCTTATCAGGCACAATTAAGCTACTTTAGTTAAACATCTTTAGTTTGTCATCTTGTAAGCTACTATGCATTTAACCCTCTTTAATAATAATGCAAATATTTTTTTTTACTAGCACATGTCTAGATTACAAACTCACCTTCTTAAAAATGTTAAATTAAAAGCTCAAGAACGTACATACAAATGTATTTGAATACAAACAAGATGCAAATCAAGTCCATTCATATATTAAACTTTGTGCTGTCCACCTTTAAATTAAACAGCAATGTAGGGCCATTTAAAATTTTCCTAGTGCCTCTGGCTTTAGATAAAAATAATCAGCAGGTACAAGGAGCTATTGGGAAATTCATTTTCCAGTATTTATTTATGCCTTATCGTATCAGCTACGTTTCCGAATCTAAATGCCTGACAAATGTCTTTTAGCAGGATACACTATTTCTACTTGCTTGTTGTGCATAATTACACATAGCTTTGTAACCTCTCAGTTAATAGAATTTATTCCAAATATGAGTTTTAAAAATTAACTTGTCTTGACTGATTTTCCTCATCAAATACTAGAAACGAAGTCTGAGGGTTTGCTTTCTGCACAAAAGCCTTGTAGTAGCTGATGCAGAGTCATAGAGACAGCTTAATACTAAAATCAACCCATAACTAAGCCTAAGGGCAAACTCTACCACCTCTCATTCACAAAGCTAGGTCTGTTTTAGCCAGTGTGTTGTCTGTCATTGAAACTTTGCATCAGACACCTTTGGGAATAGTCTTATCTATTAAATCCCAATAGATTCAAAATAAGTAAAGACCAAATGTGCATGAGCCATTTCCTGTTAAGCATATCAAGTAGTTGAAAAAAGACTATCAATTGGTATTAATAATAGATTCATTTTTAGGAAGGTTTGCATAATCCTTACTTCCCTTCTGAATGTTGACCCTATGTACTAGAGACAGAATGTATTTTAAAAATTAAAGGCACTACTATCTGCAAACTCTGAGCCTGCTTTGTGTGCCTTGTGATTGTAGATGAGGAACAGATGTAGGCAAAGCTGATAGTGATAATAATGATTTGCATTATCTTATCAACCAATCACCTACACATAGTCATACAGCTATCCCTGAAGTTGCACACTGATACACCCATGCTACGGAAGAGTGCCCTAGTTTCACAGCTGGAGTGGTCTTACTCAAGGTCTCACGCCAACAGGTTTTGAAGCTCATGCCACTCATACCGTGTCACAATCCTACTTAATCTTTGGGGAAGACTCTTCAAATATATATATATATATATATATATATATATATATATATATAATTTGCCTTGTGTCTGTATAGGGGTACTACTAGATTAAGCATAAATGAGATTGTTATTCATTATTGATTAAATATTAGATTGGATCTTTTTGGCAAGTTACTGATGATTTTATTCTAGAACTAATAGAAAAACACTTTTAAAACTGTATTAGAAAAATACTGCTTATATTAACAAATTTCAGTTACTAAACTCCAAGACCACTGAGGAAAGGGATTAAACCTGCCCTCTTTAAATTATAGAGAACGTAGGATGCTCTCCACAAAGACAGTTATTCCCCGAGTGAGTATGTGGGTGACTTAATGCTGTTGTTCCATACTTCACTCTAAATAACCATGAATGCACCAGTTCTGATCAGGCTCCTTAAACTATTTGGACTGTAACCCTTTTTGTATTTTTTCTATCACTGATTGATCCATGCAAAACAAAACTAAAATAAATACCAACTATAGGGGCCAACCTACAAGCTTTGGGCTAAAGTCAGAATCAGCTGCACTTGCCTGTTCATTGGAAGCAGTGATCAGTGCTTCTGCGAAGACCCTCTTCAGTCTGAAACGTCTGATATTCTTTGCGTCTGTGTTCTTGTTTGCCATCATTTTATCATCTTATTGCTGTGGCTTTAGACAAGTTAACATTGTTGAGGTTGTGTTTCCATTTCTGGAGCTATAAAATGATACAATAAGCTTAATACTTTCAATACTTAATACTTTTGTGAAGCTTAAATGATGTTTCTCCACAAGGACTCAGGACACTTTTGGATACTTGTAAGTGCTTATTTTGGTAATGATGATGATAATGAGGATGACGTGATCTCTATGCTTTTTGTAGTTATAGGTTAGAAATGATTAGCATAAGAATATTCTGCCATTCCTATAGGACAGAGTGGGAATAATATGGAATAAGACTCGAATCATAAAGGGAAAAACAAGGCCCAATCAAATTGGTTCAGGATTTCCAAACGTAAGATATAAAGGGACACTTCAGAGATAAGAAAAAGGAAAAAAAATACATTCTGACCTATTTATTGGTACAGTGAAAAACAGTGGGCCTCAAACAGGTCCCACAAAGGGCAGCCCAGCCTGCCAACTGGGAAAGAATCAGAACGTGGATTCTCTTATGGCACTGTGCTGATAAGAAGTGAAGAGTGTGATGGTGAACTCACTACTTCTGTAGTATCAAGCCTCTAATGACTATAACCAAGGCAAGGGAAGAAAAAGTCATAGCTCCCTTACAGAGTCTAAGTGTACAGTTACAGACCATGTGAAGTGCTTTTCTAACCTGATCTCACGTTCTTCAGTGGTTGTCATTTATAAGAGTCTTCTTTGGCAGAGAATAATAGGTAATAATTAAAACTGATTACAGACTCATTCTAAGGTCAATCTATATATTAACTATTTAGTTTTCACAATTGTGAGGTTAACAGAAGAAATACAATAACTTGTAGTATAGTGGGGAGAAAACTATGATCCTTAGAGCTTCAAAGCTAAAACGAAGTCAGATAATGATGCCATCTGAGTCAACAATGAACAAATTAGATTTGTTAGATACAGTTGGCTTTGATGTCCTATTTCTCATTGGGAGAGAAATGATAGAGGAACAGTAGGGAGTTGAAGTTGTTTTGAAGTTTTAACTAGGATGTGCTGATGGGTGTCGTTGTCATTAACCAATGTCTGTATGGGGTTAAATAAATTCAGTAGGAAAACAGGGTTATGGAAATATATGAACTAAGATATAAATACACTGACTATAAGGTACTTACAGGACAGTGAAATAAAAATGCCCAATATTATTATCAATGGTTGAAGTTAATATAAAAAAGTCAGATATTCATTGTAAAAGTTGTTTTAAAGTTGTTAGAGACATCTCTATGCACCAACAAACTGCCTGTACGTACAGTAATTGGGTAACCCTGGACAAGTTACCAAATGGGAATTGATGATTATAAAGCATCGTAATTAGGTTCTTTTGAGAATAAAATGCCATTGTAGTGGTCTGAATAAGTGTTATTTCACCCATGTGATTATCTTCAAGAATCATGAAAGATACATTACAAATAAATTAGCTCTTACATGATACTTAAAAATGTTCTAGAACTATAAAATTTCTAGATATTTTGTAGTATAATTGAGCTTACACATCCATATTCAATATTTCTAACATTAATTTGAGCACTATTGTGATTAATACTAAAGTCACTTAGAGAGATTTTTCCTCCACCTAAGGCCTATGTTTTCACACTCCAGCTTTTCAGATTTATTAAACTAAAGTGTCTGGGAGGAACTGAAATGGTCTGTCAGTGTTTAAAACTATTGGCAAAGCCCGTGTTATTGGCCTGGTTAGGTTCACTTTTTTAAGAAAGAGTTAATGAATAATATGCCTTCATTTTATTAGTGATGAGCTTTTTCATAATTCTGTACACTAAGATTTGTCACTAGTGATTTTCAGTTGCTTCAGATTTTCTTCTAGAGAATACTATTGTTCTTTAAAAAAGCAACCACTTAGCCTTATGATATGTGAATCTGACTTCAGTTTCCTGGTTTGTTTTTTCCCAATTTCAAAGAAAAAGAGAAGAGAACTGTATTTCTTTCTGTGTGTGCTGGAATAGTTTTCAAATGTGCTCCTTTTCCACCTAGGTTTATTCAGTCATTTAAAATTTTAATCAGTACACCTTTCACTTTTAACAATATTCAGATGCAAGCAAAGAACTTCCCAGAATGATGGCAAATAAAGACACTACTCATAAAGTGTTTGTTTGTTGATTTGCTTGAGACAAGAGTCTCACTGTGTAGTTCAGACTGGTCTCAAACTCAGTAAGTATCCCAGGTAGGCCTCAAACTCATAGCAATCCTTCTGCTTCAACCTTCTGAGTGCTGGGATCATAGGCATGTGCCTCCACACCAGACAGGAAGTACTTTTTTGACAAGAGACATTTTTAAGAGAGATAATTGTTCCGGTTTTTGGTTGATTCCCAACTACTTTGTGGCATCTAGTCCAGAAGGTCTTGTTCTACCCATATGTTAATTTTAAATAATTTATAACTGTATAACAAAAGTGTAATATGCAGCCTTTACAAATTCTACAGTTACATCTTTAAATAATATTTATTTTATAGCCTATATCTTATTCATGTAGATAGAACAAAGTCAGATCTGTATATTTAACAAGTATCTCTTAATTACTACATTGCTATTTTGACCAAAATCTTTAATACTACCCTGAATCACAATTGTAATAACTCATGTTTTTACTGAATTTTTTGTTTTGTTGTTGTTTTGTCTTTTTGAGCCAGGGTTTCGCTGTGCAGTTGAGGCTGGCCTTGAACTAACTTTGTAGCCTAAGTCAGTTGTGAACTCACAGTGATCCTCCTAATTCACCCTCCCAAAGGATTGAAGAATGAGATTCTTAGATAGAAAGTATAGAAACCCCAGGACATAAGCAGGCATTGAAAAGCTAGGATATATGTGGGGAACCTCCCTGTGGGAAACCTCTGTGAGAGATTGTGACTGACCTTGGTTTGATAATAGTAGCCATCGTATCAGTTTAGCTTCTGTTTCTGCACAATGCAGTTTTCTGTTTCTGAGCTAAGCTTCTGTTTCTTCATATCTTGTCTAATTCCCGAAATTTCCGAAGCCATGCGCCTCCCTAAATTAGGCTAAGACCACCCACCGTTGCCTGTTGCCTAGTTACTTGCTGACTTCAAGAGGCTTCATTCCCTCATTCTCCATACCCTATAAAAACCCAACATTTCCTGCCAATAAAGGAGACTTGATCAGATCCTGTCTTGTCTCCATTTCTTGTGTCTCTTGTCCCTATCTCATCCCCACTCCCCCTCTAAGTTCTTCGTTGATTTTACCCGCGGGTCGGGACAGACATACAGTCATTTTACACACATGAAATGGAAAGACTTTTCAATAATAGGGAATTTCAAATAAAAAGAAAAGATGAGCAGGTATAGGTAAATCATATGAGAAAAATTTTAGGGTTTAGCTAATCAGATGTTAGAAGTAGCTCTTTTAAGTTTGATAAATAGCCTTACATAGAGCAAATGTGTAATAGCTTTGGTAAAAGTTAAAACAATTTCCTACATTCAGTTACAAACAATGAAAATTAAATCATGCAGGGTCTAGAGATGAAGCTCAGAATGCTTTAAAATACTCAATACAAGAATCACCTGCAAGTGGGATGTGATGGTTGTATAACACATCTGTCAAATGTCAGGAGGGGCACCCCTGCATCTTTCCTTTCCCTCAGTGTGTGCTTGAAGGAAATTGAAAGTTGAGAAATTAATTTGGGAAAAATAAAATACAATGGATACAATAACTGAAAGCTTTGGAAGTATGAATGAGCATGAGGTCTGGTAAATGCAAAGTTAAGCCTTCTGTCACCACACCTAGTTATGTTTCTTTTTATACTTAAACAACACTGCCTGCCAGTGTTGGATTTTGCAGAAATATTAACTGTAACTATTGGAAAAGGAGCTTACCATATTTTATTCAAATGCTTCAGCTTTGCTTGTCAGCCAACAGCTTGTTAAAAGTCAGTCCAATCATTTGAAAAACAGAGAAGAAAAAGAAATCAAACATTTTTTTCCACACCAGCATATTTTTATATGTTTCTGTTGAGTCTATTTTCTGTGATTTTACATATAACTGAAACGTTGGTGTACAAAAGTATTTTATCTTGCTTTTTTATAAAAAAAAAGTTATTTTCTGTGTTACTGCTTTCATAACCAGAATTTTAATGACTACATATACACACTATTCCTTTGAGTGAATTTTTACTCTTTATTCCCGAGCATTTAAGTTTGTTTTCCACCAAAACATCAACTCCAGAAGTATTTTCTTTTCTTTATGATCAAGAGTGTCGTTCAAGTAAATCAGTAAAAATTTGAAAATCACTGTGGTGAATATATTCACAACAGCACTTTCAAGTAATGGCATAGGCGGAAAAAGAGAAGCCTTGTTAGTTCCTATATGGACTCTGCAGCTGGATATAGGAGCCCTGTTAGTGTGAAAACTAATTCAGAGAAAAGCATGGAAGGTTTATTAACCTTCCATGTACCTGGAGCTGTTCATGAGTGTGAAGTCTGAAGGAATGACCAAAGCATGATGTTCACATACTTTTAAAACAAAGAACAGGGCTAATGGGTATCTGAGCTTTGGTGGTAAATTCTAGGGAAGTTGCTGTGACATACACAGAGGGTGGAGAAGCTATGTAAATGTTACCTCAGAGTTTGTTTATTCCTGTTCATTACAGTCCCAGTCACCAGTCTACAGGTCAGGCTGCTTTCAGCTTTTGTATTTTAGAGATCCCCCTCAAAGGAGTCTTGCTGCATGTGGAGGAAATCAGGCCAGGTGGCCTTTTCAAAAATTACATTTATCCAAGTGATTTCAACTTGAAAAAATCAATATGCACATGTAGCACATTTTGCCTAAATTCCTTCAATTTCTTAGTGTCTGATCTGTTTGTGAATGATTCCCCACATTTGTGAAATCCTCTCCTTCTCATATTTCTGGGAATTCACCAAGAGGTGACGCAGTTGAGTCCACAAATCAATCCTGTTGTATACTATACCACTGTAGTTAGTCAAACTGATGTGGCTAGTGTCACTGTCAGTCACTTAGTGCTAGCAACCAAGATCTACGGTTTCTAGTTGATTTCAGGTTTATAGGGGTTTACATCAGGAAAATGAACTCTTAAGACTTACACTGCTATGGCAGCTAGATAATGCATATTTTTAAATAAAATGAACAACCTTCTCCCGTGCATTAATTGCAATTTTTGAAAAGAGCCCCCAGACATGTATATCAAGCTCTATAAAACTATATAGTATGTAGTAAAAAAAAGTTCCTTTAAATTGCAAAAATACTTTTAGAGAAATTCATTTTTTTTCTATTTTAATTATAGCAATGTGTAAGTATATGTATTATTTCTTAGGAGTCGAGTGTGGCCCATGAAATCAGACTATTTCAAGATAAACATCTTTCTCTGGGAACTTATCCATTCTTTATAAAATTCCGGTTTCTAATGTTTCTTATTTAGTGTTTACTTTTATCTAGAGTGTCTATACTTGGTCATAACTCAATTATGATCAGTGTGTCAATTTTAACTGTCAATTGTTGAGATATAACTGATTCAAAATTACTGTATAATTAGAGTGTATAATGTAATATGTTGTGATACAGTATGTATGATACATATTTGGTCTCTATGAGTATGTGTGACATTGGTAGGGTGTGGCATATATGTAGTCATGAAATCTTTACTAAAATCAATAGAAAAAATCATTGATCATTTCCAAAGGTGTTTTCATGCCCAGTTATAGTTTGTCTCACCCACTTATCTCTTCCCCACTTCTCCCAACCCGAGAGTGATCACTGATCTATTCTGTCAGTATGGGTTGATTTTTATTTTTAGAATTTTAAGTAGAATGATGCAGTCATTTTTCATATTTTTCATTGAGCATAATTGTTTTCAGAATCATAGATGTGTTATGTGTCAAGCATTTCATTTGTTTATTTGCTTTTTTTTTTCTGAGTCTAGCGCAATTGTATGGATATGTTAGTTTGTTTATATAGTTGCCTTTAGCTGTACATTTTGATTATTTCTAGTTTAGGGACATTACAAATAAATAGCTATAAACATTCATTTCACCTGTCTATGTAGGCATATACTTTCATATTCCTTGAGTAGATATGTAAAAAAAATGACTGGATCACACAATAGGTGTATATTTACCTATTTTAGAAACTACCAAATTATTTTCCAAAGTGGTTGTACTGTTTCACACTATTAATACACGTAGGCTAGTGCAAAAAATTCCTAAGTACTTATATAAATCATTGTATAAGAAATGTTGTATGGTATAGGGTCATTCTGTAATGTAACAGGACTTGTGGAAATTTCTCTTTTCCTTCCCTGAGCCATTGACATAAACCCATTATAGTGTCCTATTAACTTAAGCTGGGGATAATATACGTCACAAAAACTCCTTTCATCCAACTCTTATGTTTACACTTAGTTTTTATTCTTTTTCTTTAAAACCTATGTACTAATTTAGAGTTGAAAGACTAGAAAAAACAGAAAAGAGAACAAAGAGACATCTCTATAATTTATGGTTGTCAATGTTCTATTGTTCAGCCTTTGTTGATAAGCATTAAAATGAAAATACTCTGTAATGGTCTAATTTCTTAAGCCAACATTCATTTACATTTAATAAGATGTGTGTTAATTAAAAAAATTAAATCTACTGCCTACAATGCTAGATCAATCTGAGTTTTATGTGAATAAAGAATACATTGCATTAAAATAGAAGAAAACCTCAGAATAGAAATTAAATTTATCTGTATTGAGCCTATTTCATTTGTCCTGCTATGTGCCCTACAGACTTCGTAATACTTAAGGATACTGAGACTATTAGGTCTCAATTTCATTCTTGTTTTCACCACTCAATGAAAACATTTTCTTTTCTTTTTGTCTTTCCTTTTGTTTTTTGGGTCTCACTATGTAGTTCAGGCTGTTCACAAACTCACTGTAATCCTCCTGTCTCAGCTTCCCAAGTGCTAGGATAATAAGAGAGCTCCTGGCATGATGACACTTTCTACTGCCACGTGTTTCCTTACAGAAAATAACCAAGTTTTATGAGCTTGGACCTACCTGTGACTCCTTTTGATAACAGTGCTTTCCAATGACTTGGGAGGATCAAGATGAAACTGAAAGTTGTCAAGTGAACCTGTGTCCACTTTAAGACGTGCATAAACGTTGAGGCTCCTTTGCAGCCTGAAGTTGGAGCTAGAGACTCCAAAGTTTGCAGGATGCACACATACATAGAGATAAAAAAAAATTATGTGGAAAACAATTTAAACTAACAATAAAAGGAACAGTTTTACAACTGAAGAAGAACTACAGATAGATTTCTTACACATGGCAGGTGGGTCAGCCAATGACAGCAAACTGCCCAAGCGAGTTGAAAAGTGACAGTGTGGCTTGGGGATGCCAGTAGAAGTTGTAACCAAGTGTGAATTCTGAATCAAAAGTGGAAATTTCTCCTGTGAAGGCACCTCTGATCCCACTGAGAAGAGTGTAGTTCATCAGAAAGTGAATCATTTCTTGATATAGTAGTGGTGCAATGATCATCGTGGATGAGCCACAGACCATTTCCCTCGGTATTTGGACCCAAACAATATCAGTTTTCTTTATGAACCTGGGAGAGAGTTCCTGCAGGGAAATTGATACTCTGTGACACTCACCAGATCAAATATACTTTAGAGAGTTACGATAGGTGACATTTTTTTTTTCTTGGAGGGCCTGAAAAGGGTTGATATTCTCTGCATTTCTTTTTCATTTTACATGGCAAACGATGCCCAGAGAAGAACTGGAAAATCATAATGCATTTCTGAAAGAAATAGTGAGAAAAAGTGGCAATTCCTTCTGTATCAATTTAGATATCCCCAGACAACAATCCTTCCACAGTGAAAAAATGTTGTCAAACATTAGCAGTCTAAAACTACCATATAATCAGAACACACGAAGATTACTTCTTTTCAGCTCAGTTTGAAATGTGTTGCCAGGTGTGGTGACACATACCTATAGTTCCAGCAGTGGAACTGAGGCAGGAGGATCACCACAAGTTCAAGGCCAGCCTGAATTACTTACTAAGACCCTGTCTCAAAAAACACGTTAAATACAAAATGTATACAGAAATATCTCGGAGAATTTTGCCATTTAAGGTCGCCAATCTTTTCATTCTTTTGGTTTCCAATCCATCATTGTATCTTCATTCCTATATTTTTGTGGTTTTTTGTAATCCAAATAAGACCTGAGGGAGTGGAGAAATAGAAAATATTTTATTTCTGAATTGCTTTTTTGATATTGCCAATCTGTGTGATTCTTAGCATTGTGTCCCAGCTTAGAAGAGGGGCTCTGTAAACAATATGCAGGCTTCTGTGCAGAATGACATCTTCACTGGGAACTGACATAAAGAGACAGGAAAAAATTTATTGTTTTCATTACACTGTTTCCAATTGAACAATGTTTGGCATGATAGGCCAGAAATAAATGAAAACGTCTGCTCATCATTGTCTTTAATAAGGAAGGAATAGATGGTCGGGGAGTGTGCAGCACAAATTCAGTCTTCATGAGGCTCTGTAGAAATGAAGGAAATCATTCTTGCCATGGTATTTAACAAGAACAATCAATAGTTGAGCCTATTTCATATACCACATAAGCTTCAAACAAAATGTACCAGGTCAGTCTGTTGCATAGGATTCTCTTTGTATGCTTATTGAATTTTCTTCACATTTTTTGATGGTCAAAAAGACACTAATAAATAGCACTACTGTGAAAGGAAAAAATACTGAAGAAAAAATAAAACCCTGGTGGTTGTGCTTATTAAAATAAAACTGCTTCGTATTCTGAACACATGCATCCATATCTAACAAACTGTTAAAAATTGTGTTCTTTTGAAGTTTTAAAACTAAGCATAATTTGAAAATTATGTATATAATTTATATCAACATCTTTTGGTTTGCTTACATATCAAATTAATTTAATTTTAATTGTGTGCAGATCATGGATTATATTACTGAATATTCTTTTTTGGATTCACTTCAAATTTCCAAACTTTTCAAAATAATATTATAGTACAAGATAATGCATTGTTTGAAGTAAAAGATGAAAGACAATTATGAATTCATGAAGTTAATTTTATCATTGTTTCATTATACCAAAGAAGAAATAATGACTGATTATCCTACCAGTGCTATAATCAGAATTTTTTGAATTCACATTAATCAATGAACAAAAATACAGTTTTCATTCTTGACACAGAATGATTGCCTATAATTTTGTTTGTTTCTTAATTAGGTAAGATTTTTATTTCGCCAAGAACCTTATTGGTCTTGTCATAGTGTCATTGTTATTTGCCCTGCTATATAGTTGTAAAAGGCACAGTTTAAGAGCTTATTATCAAAAGTTTCATCTTTAAAAAGTCACTGTTTTTGAATTATTAAAACAAGATTAATTCTTTTGAGTTAAAAGAAAAATGCATTTTTACTATAGTGAATACTGGTAGGACAGCTTTAAAATGGAACACCGCAAAACATTGCACAGAGAGCTGATGAATGTATAGTCAATAATATTATAAATTCTTATAATGCTATGAAGGAGGGGTTATTGATATGCAAATATGGCTTCATTTTGTTTTAGCCTAGTAGTACAAAATAGATTGGTATGAGGAAAAATGCCGTGAGATTTCAAAAAAAAAATAAATAAATAGTATCTTCAAGAAGAAATTTACCAATAATGGAAATTCTGGAATGGAAAAAAAAAAAAAACAAAGAAATGGAAAACTGAGAGCAAGGACAATTTGAGAAGTATGACTTCAGTAGGATTTTTTTGCCTTCTTTATTTGAGGCAGTTAGTTAGAATATTAAAAAATTTTATCAAAAAGACAAGAAAGAGTGGGGCCTTTTATAGACCCTAAGATGCACTAAAACATTGGATGCTCTCTTATTATTAAATCATACTGTAAAGGAAATATTTCTGGAAATAAGCCATGCTTTAGAAGTAACACTGTAGTGGCAGTAACAGATAAGGCCTTGACTATTTAAACAATCAGTTAAGAACAACAGCCATCCTGCGCTGTAGAAGACTTGTACAAGCCAAGATGAATAATGCTGTCTGCTAAAATAAACATGCCTCATAAGCATCCTCACTGTGGCTTGACACAATTAAAATGTATTTCACGTTCACTTAAATTCTAATGCACATAGAAAAAAAATCAGCCTTCTTTTTGGGATTTTGGAAATTTTCATTTTAATTTTAAAACAGCACCACTCTCTAAAGCCTTAGTTTCCTCATCTGGATTCTCTTCTGAATGGCAGACAAGAAGGGAGAGTAGACAAAAACGTGGAGGATTTTAGTGATTATAAAACTTCAACTATGACCAGATTCCAGTTGCCACGTCCATCTGGGCACACCTAGCTGCAAGCTAGGAAGTATTGTGTGTAGCTAAAAGTCAGTGGAGGATGAAAGTTTTAGTAAACACACAGCAGTTTTTGCCAAGACTTCCCTATCTTGAATCAAATTGTTATTTTCCAGAACATACTCAACCTCTCCCCAAGAGGGGAAAAATAAAGTCTTAGCCAACTCCTTTTCCAGCTCAAAGGTTAGAGTTTCTGATTATGCATAGTCTTTTGTCTTCCAAATCTGAAGATACCTGCTGGCCATCTTAAGATGGATAAACTAAAACACAACTTTCCTCTGACAATCTCCCCGATATACTGTGTAAGTAAAACTTGCTGTTCCAGTTTGGCATCTGTTTCAGCTCTTGGTATACTGGGAAATTCTTTAACAATCAAATACCAGGGCAGAGAGAGACAAGATCTGATTTGTAGTGTTCCCCAATTTCTGTGTTGTAAAACCCCCATCACATCCAACTTCAGTGATATCAACTAAAGATGGAGTTGGGATAAAATATCACTATAATTTCATAGTTCTACCTGAAATGGTTCAAGAGTAACATTAATTATAGTAGAAATTTACCAAAAAACAGTCTCTTGGCTGAAACATAACCTGCAAAGAGTATATATTATAGCCAAGACAGTATTTACCCAAGGGAATAAGAGCTGGAGAGCATAGCACCCACCTGGGGACTAAATTCTAGTAAGTGGGTAAAAATAAACAATCATTGACACTATCATGGAAAGAGCAGTAAGAATGTGAAAGTATACTGCACATGTGCAGTTGCAATAGGCATCAAGTGGCATCCTCTCAATGCGCTTGGAACATTCTCTGCATTTTTGCAGATTCAAATCTTGATCCATGAACTCAGGTTACCCAGGGTTTTGTTCAGATTTTAGATAAGCTCACTTTTGACACATAAGCAACTGAACAAAAATTAACAAAAGAAAACTAAGGGAATATTTAGTCAAAGATAGTGAAGATACCAAGATTTGTGACTATTCCAGCATATGCAAATAATCTAGTCTTACTGGAAACACTGACTAAAACACAGTGCCTTTCTGAAAAGAAAACATGATGAAAAGACTATCATATCAGGAACATTTTCACATTGATTTCCTTGGGAAACAATATTAAATTTTGCAGTTGGGATCTAAGAGACCACCTTCCCTGTCAAACACTGGAACTTAAATTAGACCTTATTACACCAGCCTGCAAAGATTCAAACCTCTCTACAGCTCCCATGATATGTAATATTACTGTATTCATTCCTTCACCTTCTTGCAAAGCCAGGACTAAAAATGGCTAGCTTTTCTCAGTCCATAAGATAGTAGCAATGGAGCTCCAGTTTCTTTCCCTTTATTTACTACCTGGTGTGTGTGTGGCTCTCTATCCAATAGACAAGCAAGAATTCCGGGCTTCACTCTTGTGGGACTTACCTAAGCCACCAATCCTGAGCACAGGACTGCAGCATGTGAGCCGCCCTTCCAATGGTGATTAGCGATGGCTCCACCCACCAGTAAACGTGGAAGACGTCAATGAGTAGTTTCTCACTGTGGGGAAAATGATCAGTCGTCACTTAGAACAGGTCCTCCAGCTATCAGTGTGTCAGTCTGGATTTTTCGCTAACAATTGCAGCTACACAACGACTATGTGTGCATCTCTGGGTGATGCATTGCCAGATTTTGCAGGAAAAATCCCCCCCCCCTGGTACATGTAGCAGGAAGTGGACAAAATGATATTCATGGAAAGCAAAAGCCCAATTAGAAAAAAGAAAAAAGTTCCTTAATTCTAGGAATTGTAAATTGTAAGAGAAAGTTTTTGGGAGTGTTTTTTTCTTCTTGTTTTGTTTGTTTGGTTGGTTTTTGCTGTACTGAGAACTAAATATGAGTCTTTTACTCTGAGCTACATCTCCAGTCCTTTCTTTATTTTATATTTTGAAATAGGACCTTGCTAATTTGCTGAGTTGCTTGTGACCCTCTTGTCTCAGTTTCCCAGAGTGCTGGAATTATAGCCAGGAACCACTTACTCAGTTTGTAAGAGAAGGATTTTGATAAAGAGCTCAAGGAAAGTGTCTAACAAAAAGTGCCATCTGCTTCTTAGGTTTTTTTTTAACCTTCCTTGGAATTTTTATCTTTTCTTTTTATCTCAATCCAAAAATTATTTCTATTGCATAGTACGCACTTACTAACAAATATGTGGTTTTAAATGGAAAAATATAACATATCCCCCATTATCCCAAAACACACTCTATACACAAATGTACACAGAAACACAAACATGATGGTAAGACAGTGTCAAGGTATCATGGTAAAATCTCCTGTTATTTTAATATTTGGAAAATAGGTAATGGAAGACAAAGTAGAGCCACTAAAATCACAGTTGAGACATTAACACTTATCAAATTCTATTGACCATTTACTGAGATTGCCTTCTACCTGGATTGGGGAAGTATCACTAATTAGACCTTAATTATGTGAACAGACATGTCCTTGCCTGGCCTCCTTTATATCTTACGGTCCATCTTCCATCTACCGAGGGTTGATAAGACCCTTGGATAAATGTAGGGGGCGGTGACAAGGAATAAAGAAAGACAAAGAGACACCTTTCAGGATGAAATGGTGACTGGGGAGAGTTTGCCTCTAGTGGACTGGCTCAGCTACTTCCATGATTAGTTCAGTTTTCTTGGCTAGCAAGAAGCACAAAGGGAGAGATAGTGTGCTTTTCTTGGAATGGTAAGTATGGAAAATGGGTAGATAAGGATTAAGTTAATGAGGACCCAGATTTTCTCTAAACTGTATTTTGACAGTTGACCTCAGAAGATGCATCTGTTCTCAGGACGGCAGAGTTATTGGTATTCTGTCCAAGCTAGAGGCATATGACTTTCCCTGTACCTCTCTGTTGCTGAAACAAGGACTCACTAACCTTTGGACTACAGGGGCTTAAATCACATAGCCCCACCCTCCTCCAGTCCATCACACAGCCTGGTCTCCAACATCCTCCTTTTATTTACTTATTTATTTTTTACCATTGACCTCAGTTGGCATCTGCATTTACTCATCGGAGCGGTAACCCTGAACGGTGACTCAGCACTGTCAATCTCACACTTCTGTTGTATCACCCCCGTGACAGCAGTTTCACAACATGGTGAACAGTTAGTTATGATGAGACATTGAGGCAAGAAAAAAGACTTCTATTTTAATTGTTTTCTTTAGGCAAGAAAAATGGCAAATACCATAATCTTATACATACTGAGTTTGAAGGTGTTCTATGGACAGAATGAAAGAAGACCTGATGTATAATATTCAGGAAAATGGATTTGATAGTTGGGAGCAAGATACAAATTATGTGTATATATTTGTACATCCATATGTATAGAAGTGTCTATATATATTCATATATATCAATACATATGAAAGAAGTATCTATCATTAAAATTTTTTCATAATATAGATAAAAAGATAATATTTTTAATTCAAACAGATGCTACACAAAGTATATAAGTTCATCAGACAGAATTAAATTTAAAACAATTCCAACATACTTTCTTTCCTACCTTTTCTAATGAGAGCGGAGAATAATGTGGTGAACATCAAGGTTTTGTAGTTTCTATATTACAGAGATAGGATAGGGCATATATATGGGAAAGAGAAAGTATATGTCATTCCATCGACCTTTAGTTTCTTGAAGAAGTTATCTTCATTGATTCATCAAGGAACTCAGAAGCAAGAGCGGAGAGGAAGAAAAAGTAAAAAGAATTTAGATTGTGTTATGTGTATGTACAGATTCCCTAGGATGAATGTAATCATTTTGTACAGCAAAAATATACTAATAGATTTTTTAAATGGAAGATATAAAATCATCTCAAAAATAAAATCAAATGATTGAATAATTTTTAAAAGAATAAAACAGAATTTAATATAGGACATTATATTATATCGCAGTCAAAGAGGGAAAAATCCCTTTTCATAAAGTGAAATGAATACTGTTCTATACCTTATTGATGCAAAATTCATTCAGAGTTCATTAGTGTCACTAAAAAGGTGAGAATTAAAAAGTGGGCATGGTGCCACATGCTGTGATCCCAGGCTAAGGTAGGAATATCCAAAATTTGAAGTCATTCAGAGCAGTATGATAGGACTGTCTCAAATGATACAATAATTTAAATATATGACATTTCTGCTTGTATTGAAATCAGTGTTAAAACAAAGTTGCATCAAATTACAAGTGAAGGCATTCTAGTGTTATTCAATTAATTTGATAATTTGCCAATTAAATGCAATTAAAATTTGGACATAAAAGAAACTCCTCTCTTCCCATAAAAGCTTTCTACACTAATATAGGGAAGGACAGGAAAGGAGGTGATTCTAGCCCAGAATTTTTCAAGTATAGAATGTTTACTTGAAGAAAATCTTGAAAAGATTCTTATAGCATGGAAGAAGCAGCAAAGTTGTTGTTAAGAAAGGATGTACTGGGATTTTCAAAAACACAGACACAATATTATAGTAGATACTTTCTTTCCATGAAAATCTTGTGACTTCCTGACTTAATCTACTTGACTTCTCATCTTCAGTTGGCTAAGTTGTATGCATCTGCAGTTCCTTTTCTGTTCATTCTTTTAGACTCCACTCATTTTTAAAATTATTTGGGTAGCACCTTCTCTCTTCCTTCAGTGTGATTGTTTTATACATTTATAATGCAGTCAGATTCTTTATGTGTTTATAATGCACATATATATATATTTTAATTTTTTTGTAAATTGTTTCGTTCATTTTTTTGGAAAGTTTTATTGAGTTAAAAGAGTCCATTTTGGTGGTCACCATTGTCTCAATAAAATAAATTGTGCTGTTTTTTGAGGATGAGATAAGTGATTTGGAGATGGGACCGGATATTTGAAGTTTGTTTTGAAAGTCTGGAAGAACTACTGTGTGAATGAAGAAAGACTGTGAAAAAATGCTAAGGAGGAAAATGCTGAGTTGCTGCAGGAGCTAATAAAAATTGCAGTCATAAATGTGTAATGAACATACTTACAGAGAGTATAGTGTTTTATTCAAGAATACTCCCTAGCCCAGAAAAAAGAGAAATGACCATTGGTCAACACTGGGAAACTGGCAAGAAAAGGCTGTCAGTAGGAGGTGATGGAAAATAGTAGGGGCAAAGTCACTGAGATAATTAGCCACAAGAGTGACCCAGGGTATTTCAGGAGAAAATTGAAGGCAGAAAGGTTCTATATTCTGAGATTTCAGGTGACTAGAGCTCAGATATGAACGATACAGTCAGTGTGGCTAAGTTGAAGAGTTGAAACTATGGGACACTGGCTGGACTAAGTCAAAAGTTTGGAATATTATTCATGAAGATGTAGAGTCAAAAGCCACTAAATTTGTGAAGGTTGTGAGGAGAAATCACATTCGATTTAGGGAACATGATTGCGATTTGTCATCCTTGTATTTCCATTGTAACCAAACCATTCATGAATAAATGATTTGTGAAACCTCAAATTTTAAAAAATTAACAAAGCTACTGAAAAGACAGATTTTCAGACACTTTTAAAATTTTATCAAATATCTCATCCTTTCATCATGTGTATCATGCTTATCTGTGATTTTTGTTATATTTATTCCTTATGATATATGACATTCTTTTAATATATTTATATTAAATTAAACTTCTTGAACCAGTGACCTTCCTTTCTTTGTTACCTAGTTTGGCTTAGAATAATATCTAGAAGACTCTCATTTATGCTTTTTTGGTAATAATGGTGAGAAGATCGCAATTATAAATGAAAGGTTCCCCAATTATTGTTACTTAGGTATATGTAAAACATATACATTACAGACAATGCACTGTCATATACATTAAATAACATGTACAGGATTATCTTGTCCTTTAAGGCTATTGTGTATCCCATTCCTGTTGTGGTTTATGTCAGTGAGCTCCAAGCCTCATTATGAACTCAACCAAATCTAGCATTTGTGATTGGTCCACTGTCTAGCTCTCAGATTGGTGGTGTGAGTGCTACACCCACCTAGGGGTGGAGCCAGGATGTGATGTAATGGCAGGAAGAAAGCGTGTCTCTCTCTCTCTTACTGGTTTCTGCCTTGCCATTTGCAGCTGCCATGAACTGCAGCCCCACCATGCCACGCTGCCTTGGAGTCAACTAGGTAGGGACTGAAACGTCCAAGAGCTATAAGAAATAAACCTTTTCTTTCCTAATCTTGGGTGTTGGTTATTTTGTCCCAGAAACAAATAAAAAGTAACCAAGACAACTCCTAACTTTTAAAATCACCAGAGAATCCCAAAATGTTGACAGTACTATTCAGTAAAATCTGAAGTGACTGGCAAAGCAGTCTCCAAAAATTCTTATGGATTCACTGTTTTTTCATATGGACAGTGGTTTCATAAACCATTCTTCATCTAACTATGAACCTTAACTGTCTTGCAATTTCAGATTCTGTATTAATTTGCAAATATAGTAATCAGGCTAGCTGAGACAATTACAATTTATTACAAACTATTTGCCAACTAAAACCCATTCATTATTTTTATGCAAGCATGTTGCAGTGTTAGTGATATTAGAGATTAAATAATTGAATAAATAATTGCTAGGATTATGAGGAAATATTTTATTCTGTTCTTGTACTTTAAAAAGAAATGAGTGCCTCTCTGCTTCTTTGTGTATGCAGCTGTTCAGACCACGTGAATGTCTAGGAGTGAAGATTGCTTCTTTCTGGCTGTCAACCTAGAGGAATACTCAAGGCTAAGTTCTATTTCTGTGGTTCTGGATAAAGTCAGAGCAGAATGACCCTCACCTTGGTCCTCGGCTTCTAAAACATTGCTGTATTACCAGTGAAGAACTGTTCATTAATGTGGATTTCCTTTCTAACATCCTTTCATTTCCTTTCTAACACCACTTTCATTTGATTGTATTTTGCTCATTGGATTCTTGCATGCTATTCTTTTCCTCATATTGTGTGACTCTCTTGAAATTAATCTTGACTTTGTGCTTTATATCTACTTTCTATTTCTTTAAATTAATATTGATCTCTTTTCTTCCTGCTCCCCTGCTTCTTCTCTTCTGTCTCTGCCTCCATCTCCTCTTTTCCTCTTCCTTTTATTTTTAGTGCTGGGGACTGAGCTCAGGGCCTCCTGCACACTTACACAGGCATTCTAATGCCTAGCTACATGCTTAGCCCTGCTACAGCAAACATTCTTATCCTCAGAATCTTGCCATCTATTTTTTAAGGTATCTGTCATCTGGTTTATTTTCTGGTTATAGAGTTCAGTACTTCCTAGTAAAACATGCAAGATGACTGTGTGTTCAATAACTCAATTTATGGATCTGTTTTAGTGTCTTGAACTAATCAGTGATTACCCACATTGCTAAGGGTTGCATTACATTCATGGAGCTGGTGGTGTGGAAACAAGAAATTCTAACAAACTGGAGTATCAGAATTATAATAAGCTAGGTGCCATCCAAGGAAGCACTGTATAAAGGAGTCAGGTGGCATTGTAGAGTATGATCAAATCAGACATCAACTGAGTTTACTGGATGACCTCAGAATGCCAAGTAATGAAGGGCAGTGAAGGCGAAGGTAAGAAGGCGAAGACAAGAAAGGTGTAGTGGCTCAACTTGAGCTTTTTGATCTCTACCCCATGTAAAGGGGTAGGACAGTTTCACCAGAGTGAAACCAACAGCAAGCGCTATCTTCAACAGAGACCTGTTGTCCAAGACTGAAGTTGCTTGTACACCTTCAAGGCAAGTTGCTGTTGAGTTGCTAAAATACTAGAGTTAATGCTCAAGATACCCCTTTGAAAGCAACATGGATCACCCCGTGACCGTCATTCTATTCAGGCTTAGTGACTGGGACCTGAGATGGATAGGTGCAACGTCTGTGACTGCTGAAAACAGTTTGGTCATTGGCTGCTCTCTGAAACCTGATAACTAAAAGAAGTTTCCACCAATAACTGGGAAATATAGTATGGTTTATACAGTGTACTTATATGTACATATATACATATATACATACACTGTAGTAAATATAAAGATAATGCAGTACTGCAGTCCAGATCTGATACAGAAAAATAAGTATCAGTGGAACAACTAATAAAATTCACAAAAAGTCTGTGTTTTACTTAATCCTATACTTTTATGTCACTGTTAATTCCTTAATTTGAATATGTTTCATTGTTACCTAGGAACTTAGCCTTAGAAGAAGCTGAATGAAATGTGTCTGAAAGCTGTGTCATAGTTTTCAACTTTTCTGGAGACTAAAACTATTCCACAGTAAAAATTGAAATCATACATTCACATGTAGTTTTACAGCTATGGGTTCCCCATAATTAAACTCTAATTAATGGAAAATAATTTGAACAAAATGTAAGTTAAACAGAAATGAAAGGGTCGGGGATTTAGCTCAGTGGCATAAGCACCTGCCTGGCAAGTGCGAGGTCATGAGTTTGATCTCCAGTACCACCAAAATAAAAAACAATCAAACAAACAAACAAAAACAGAAATGAGAGACGAGGTTGCTCCAGTGAAGGAACAAAAGCCATACACTATGGGGGGAAGCAATAAACTACTCAGATGGGTGAATTAAACAAACCACAGTCATGTAGCTTTTCTCATTCCTTAACTGGAAAGCAGCAAAAAACATTTTTAAAAAGTGAGTAGAACAAAGACACAAGTCAGAAGATTGTGCTGCAGTGTCACATCTGGGATACAGTTATTTGTTGGTGTTACATTTAACTATAAAAGTTGCACTGTTATGTATGAATTCTTCAGTAAATTTTTCCTAATATTTAAAAGGTAGTATAGCCTTACAGGAAATATGTGATTTAAAAGACTTTCATATTTTTTTTTACTGTTAGCATCACATGATTACTGCTATTACATGATCACATTTGCAGCAGAGTGTTGGTACATATACATAATGCATCTCAGTTCCCTTCTTTGTACCTCCTACCTCTGCTCCTTTTTGTTTATCCAACATAAGATTCATTTATTTATAAGATCTTATAAATTTAATTATCTCATATATATAATTATCTCATATATATTTGATTATATATAAATATCTCATATATCTGATATATAATTATCTCATATATATTTAATTATATCATATATAATTATCATATATATATATATATATATATATATATACAAGCTACTAGGCATAGAACCTATAAAGTATGTAAGGCTATACAAAATCAAGGTACACTTTTAGATGTATTATTGCTGCTGTATTACAGCACCTTTTTTCTTTTTTCCATTATCTGTCTTTTGTTTCAGAGAGAGAGAGAGACAGAGAGAGGGAGAGAGAGAGAGAGATTTTTTTTATATAAGAGAAACCATACGATATTTAAGATAGTCTTTCTGAGTTACTTCACTTAACATTGTGGTCTCAAGATGCATCTTTTTCTACAGATGACTCAAGTTTATCCTTTTTGATGGCAGACTAGTATTCTAATATGTATAAACACAGTACCATTTTTTATCCATTCTTTTGCTGAAGAATATATAAGCTGTTTGGGATATTTAGCTAGTATGAACCATGCTGCAATAAACATGAGTATGCATATATTGCTATGCTATTATGTCTTTAACAGTTTTGGAGTGCTGTCTAGAAAGGGAATAGCTGGGTCAAAAGGAATTTCCACTCTCAGTTTTTTTTTTGAGGAATCTCCATGCTATATGAGTTTACAGTCCCACCAATAGTGGAGAAGGGTTCCTGTCTCCCCACAGCCTCACCAGCATTTGTTATTGGTTGATTTCTTGATGGTAGCCATTCTCTCTGGAGAGAGATGGAATCTCAGTACTATTTTAATGTGCATTTCTCTAATGACCAGCGATGTCAGACATTTTTAATGCACTTATTAGCTATTTGCAACCTTTATTTGAGGAGAGTCTATTTATTGCAGATGCCCAACTTTTAATTGGAATTTTAGATGTGGTGATTTTAATGGTTTTTGAGTTCTTCATATATTCTAGATAGTAGTTCTTTGAAGAGTAACTGCCAATTTTTTCTCCATTCTTAGGTTGTCTCTGTTAATCATTTAATGTGAGAAAATTTGAATATCAAAAACTGTTGAAAAACTTAGAGCTCTGAAAGTCATTTGAATGGCCAGAGAAAGCTGTCAAAGCACAGCAAGCCTTGACAATTGTAAATATGGAGATAACAATCGATGTAAGTTGTACCTTTAGAGGAGTAGTGATTATTTTGGGAATTTTTAATGAAATGTAATGATCCAATATTATGGGTCTAAGATATATTATTCTAGAAAATCAGGCCAGTGAAAAACTAATCAATCACATAAGGATTGGCTTTTAATATATATTTAGAATATATACAATTCTACACCAGGAAAAAAATGTTTATTGTTCCCATAAGAGTTTAAACTAATTGTTCCCATAAGAGTTTAAACTAGCTTCCATAGTTGTGAAGCCTATTGTTTGGGGAAATCAAGATTTCTGTACGTGAAATTAACCCTCAGTTTTAGGGTGATCGTGAAAACTTTTTAAAAAAGAGATTAGTTCAAAAACTGTTTAGTGTCTGTCTTCAAAAATATTTAGCCCTATGTTCAAATATGCATGTTTGCTGCTATGTGATGAAAGTGATTATTCAAAGCACTCATGATCATTACTGTAAAATAAGAATATCAAATTCGGTCATACTTGTCATAGAATTTTTAAAACAGAAAATCTCACGTATTATTCACCCACTATATGCAGTGTAGTTCTAAGTATTTGGATAAGTATTTGAACAGACTATAGATATAGTGATTAAATGGAAAAGTAAAATAAATGCAATAATAATTACAAGGTCAAAACAATAAGCACAATAAAAACTAAAGGAATTAGTACCAAATTTCTGGGTTAAAATTTAACTTTATTATGTTTCACATACCAAATCTCATTTATCATCCCTTTTATGTAAATATTACTGGAATATATGGTGATCAGAAGACAGTAACATGGAGTGAATCTTAAGGACAAGGACAGATGAAATGACTTTGCATATAGTTACAAGAATACTGCTAATCTAGACAGATTACAAAATTATCATTTCTCACATTGATGAATTTTGTAATCTTAGGTTGATAATTTACCCTTTTTATCTCTGAAAGGGATATGTTAGTTATAGTGCTTTGTTTTATAGAAAATGAGAAAGTGTATAGTGCATATTTTTATTGTTGTTGCTTTCTTTGCTTTTTTTCTGGTATTGTGAAAATATTAGTTTAATCCATATTTCAGGATTTATTTTCCTATACCATGGAATACTAGTTTTGAGTTGTTTATCTCAATTAGTGTACTCCTGAATCTAATATAGAAATGAGAGTATATAACTGTTATTGTCATAGAAGTATTTAATATTTAAATCTCAACATGTATGATTAATGATAACTAATGCACATAAAATACTATAGGTGAAGCCATGTACCTCACATGAATTGATCAAATTAACCTTTCCAATAATATATCCTAATTTTATAGATGAATGTAAGAAAGTAAATTCATGCTCTAGGTCCACTAATGAGCATGATAAATCACCGTAAGAATAAGGAATACAAAAATTTTGTAACTTTATTGAACAGAAAGAAATCCTTAGGAAGATACAGAGAAAGTGTCATGTAGATTTATTGCATACACTATTTATAATAGTATTACACAAGTAATTTCATTTAATCACTTCCTCAGCTATTTACTGTGTATTGCTTAGCAAAAAAATAAAACCAAAACCAAAACAAAACCTACTACTCTAGGTATTGTGTATGGTGTAAAAATTAACTTTGGAATTAACCTGGTAATGAAACCTATTAAAGAAATCTTGTATCACATGATTGTAATATTACAATGATAGAGATGTAGGTTAAATGTTTCTAAAACAAAAGTAAAATATATACACATATATATGTAATATAAAAATTCTTGTATTCTTTTTAACCATGGAATACCACATGAAGAAATGATCATATTTGAGCCAGACATTGAGGGATAATTGGAATCTTCTAAAGAGGAATATCCTAAACAAAAATAAGAAATGGTTGCTACAATAAGATATAAGGTTGGATATGAATGTAACAATTATTATGGATATTCTGGTGGCTTTGGAATCCTAAAGCTGACACGATTCAACAGGCAATCAGTGCCTAAAAACAGACACTTTTGCCTCTGGATGACTGTGACAAAATTAAATATAAATTATTTTTGTATCACAGGGTGGCAACTCTGGTAGGGTTATGAGTGATGGGAGAAAAAAGATTGTGAAAAACACCTCAAACATTTTTTTTTCCTGAATCAAAAAGAGAGATGATGAGGAATTTCTCTCAGAAAATGGCTTTAGGAAAGAGAAAAGATGTGACAGAGTCAAGAAAGTTTGATGTTAAATCTAAATTTAGGCAATGGTAGAACACTGGAATCTGACACTTTCAAATTCATGTAATTTTGAGGAAAAGAGTCAAACAACGAATATGATAAGTGTGGATGGATGAAGTTGCATGAATAAAGTATAGGATGGTAATATTTATTTTAGTAGATAAGATACATGTCTATAAATTATATTCATTTTTTTCTGTACAAATGGGAAAGGTAAACTCAAGCATTTGTCAGTAAGCTAAATGGCTTTAAATGAAAAGGGAATTGTACTAAAAGCAAGAAGGATTGAATTGCACAAATGTTCTAATAAAAAAAAAAGTGAAAAAATTGTCCAGTGCTTTTTTGAGTAGTGATGGATTGAGCAGTGTTCTTAACTGGGCCCTATTTATTCAGAGGTAAAAACTCCATTGCTTGCATTAATTTTGAGATGACAAATCACAGTTAAATAAATTATAAACTGGTGTGAGACATTCAGTAACAATGATTTAATGAAATCAAAGTTTGAAGGAATCACTGGAGAAGAAGTTTCAGCCCAGTGACCCTGTTTTAGGTAATATAAGTTCCCTAGGGTATACTGAAGGCAGCTTAAGCAGCCCCTGGTGAGAAAAGCTCTGGGAGGAAGGGTGCTCAAGGGGGCGGGGTACAAGGACGCAGTTCCTGCTTTTTACTTCTGACTGTTACTAAGAAGATTGGTGGCTAAATGTTCACAGACTAGGGCCAAGGATTTAATTCAGCAGCTAGAGCCCTTGCCTGGTAAGCAGGAGTAGATAAATATTCACAAACTAGAAAATAACAAGGCCAGAATTAATTATTCCTAAATGATGTCAGTGATATGCTGATGACAGGTGAATGCATTAGAGACATCATCTTGTGCATTCATTCGCAAACCTTTTGGGTAAGTGTGGAACTGTTTTCTACAGAGCGATTCTGACCACCAGTGGGACAAGCATCCATATTCATATATACCACCAGCATTAAAAATGAGAACTTCACATTCAGAAAATAGAAATTTAATGTAGAACCCTAGACTTCTAATTATAAATGAAGAGGTTCTTATCAAAGTCATGATATTAACAGAGAAGATACAGAATGATTTGAGAATGATTCTGGAGATAGAGCTTTGATAAACCATGATTCTTCTGAGACTTTTAGGATACACTGCAGACTAGAATTAGATTTTTATTACTAAATGTATATTTATTGAAATGACTAGTTCAGAGTTGTTAATTCACTACTGATAAAAATAGCTTATGCAAACAATGGCATATCCTCCTGAAATGATTTAGTAGACGTAATGAAAATCTCAGTAATTTTCTTGACAGAATCTTTTGTGTAAGCAAAAATGGTTAAGAGATATCATCATATGTGAAAGATTGAGGGAATGCGAAAAAGAAAAGAAAAATATGCAATCTAACAACCATTGTTAAATTTCTTTCATTCTGTTGTGAAAACCTATACTGACATTGTCTTGAGTTTGTTGTTGTTGTTTATGCCTTTTACTTTTTGTTCTTTTCTGACTTTTCTCTTTTTTAAATTAAAAAAAAAAAAGATTGAGAGAATTACCAGCAGATCAGAGAAGGCTTCCTATGGACACCCAAAGCTTGGAGAAAGTATTTGAAGAAGAAGGAAGTGATCATGAGTTTCAAATACAGCAAAGAGGTCAAAATGAAGATTGAGAAAATGCTTTTGGACTTTTAGAAAGAATAGTTTCAGAGGAGTGGTGTGGGATAAATTCAAATAAAAGTAACTTGGACAGAGAAGAACAGAGTCCTCTGGCACTATAGGTAGTACTTACATTACTATTTGTTTCACTTCTTTGTTTGTTTGTTTGTTTTTAGAAATTCTTTTTTGGAGGGGTACTGGGGATTGAACTCATGACCTTGTGCTTACTAGGCAAGCACTTAAGCCACAGAACTATATCAGCCTGGTGTATACACCAGGCTGTTTTTGGAAATTCATAATGTGGAAGGTTTGCATTCATCCTGCTGCAAATTACACAGCTATAGCTGAGAGGTCTAAAGTCAACATAACAGAGAGTGAGGGGAAGGGGGATGGGGACTCCTCCACCTCTAGTACCAAATTAAATCTAAAGTGAATGGCTCACTGTAAGGAGTGGATGCCACGCTCTTTGTCCAGATGAGAAAGTTGGAATGGCTTACCTGAAATCCTCCCGTCCTTGTACTCCTCAAAACACATTCCCGTACCAGTATTTACTATCCAGAGGGAATACATGTCTATGTAACTTACGATTTATGAGTGGTATTGAAGGAAAGAGAAGTTAAGAACAATAAAATATGAAACTAATAATTCACCCAATAAAGAAAAAAATATATATGTATACTAAGAATAGGAAGAATCTCCAAGTTCAAAAAACTTAGAGCTTTTTGAAGTTGTACCAAAGCTAGGTGTATATAAACATCCCCGCCGTTATCATATAATGAAATACAAGATGACTGGAGGACAGAATTCTGAAGTAAGCAAGCTTATATTCCACTTGGCTGACTTTCCAGCTGAGCAAATGTTTCCCTTGGCTTCAACACAGACCTTCATTTATTTTCATTGTGAATCGTTTTCCTGGAAGTCAGAGTTGCATAAATGGTGCTTCCCTAACTCCTGATCATAACAGACAGCCAAAATCAGTAATGTTCAAATGACCTTAACATGCACAAATTTTCTTCCAAGATATTTCCTATTTTCTCATTTTGTACCCATGAAGTGATCTTTCTGTGAAAATTGCCAGGCAACAGTCAGGGAATTAATCCTGATTATCTTTCAGTATTACAATTATTAAAAACATAACTGTATTCCAAAACTTGCTTGAATTTGGCAGAAAGATCTTATTTACCCTGACATCTAAAAGTCTGTGTTTCTCCTTCTCTTCCCAATCAGTGGCAGAGTTTGGAAAGATGCCAAAGAACTTTTAGAGATAAGCATAAAATAATTTAAAAACCACCATATGCCATTTGGGGGCTTATAGATGGAGATCATTATAAGTCAAAATGTACATTTTGTAAGTTTATTATGAAAATTTCTTACAATATTCTATAAAATATAAGAAGCAAAATGTTAACATACTGACTACTCATCTTGCTATCTTTTCTGTTTTGTAAGTATCGCTATTATCCTAAAATGGTTAAGAATGTGACTATGTGTTTAAAAGTAAAAATCAACCTGACATGGAAAGTTATAAACTGAAGTAGGCCTCTGTAGTCAGTTGAACTTTTTGTCAATTTGAATCATAGACTTTTATATCTAGAAGGAGTTTCAGTCTTATTTTGCAAATAAAGAAAGTCCCTTGGGAAGATGCGGAGTGTCTTGTCCACTGTCATCGTCCACATTATTTGAGGGACGCATACATCTCTCACTTCTCATGCTCAGAACCTCGAGCTCAGCAATATCTTTATTCTCGATGAGATCATGCTTAGTTATATGGGAAGAAATGGAAAGTCTACTGGTCTGAATGATTTTGAATCACCAAGTATCAACAAAGACTGTTCAGAACACCTGACATAAATGAATTCTCTGTTCCCATAGTGATGCTGGAGCTGAATTGATGAATGAAAACAAAGGATACTCAAAGAGATAACTTTGAGCCAGTGACACAGGATGTGTTTGTTGGTGCAGAGTTCCTTACACCACAGCAAATGAGTGGGGTTGGCCACCAATTTGGAATTTGAGGACATGTGCTTTCTTTTAGCTGCTGCCTGTGATAAATGATGTTAACGCAAAATGTTCAAGGAAAAAATAGAAAAAATAATGGCCATAAATAAAACAGACTGCTATCAAATTAGTAATTATGTCAAACGAATAAAGCTGTCGAGTGTTATGCTTCACCCTCATTTGATCCATTTAGAAAAATTGAAGAGAAAAAAAAGAAGAAGCAGACTGTGGGCATATATTACCCTACAGAGATATTTATTACTCTGAATGTACATGTAATTCTGTCTTTACAAACTCTGCAACATAAATTGTCTCTTTCAGCATACTGGATGATAAAAGCAAATGCAGATACCAATACATTGGATCTGAGGTTGAGAAATTTATGTGTGCATATATAAAGCACATTTGCATACAGCCCCAGATGGAGGTGTTAACAGACCATGGACCCTAGTTGTTCTGACAGCAATATGTAAGCTGCGTTGTGCGGTGCAATTTGTGTTTAGATCAATCCAATTACTTGTTATGAAAGTGACATCTTAGAGGGTAATGTGTTGATAAATTCGTAAGTAAACATGAATACAAGATCCTTGTAGGATACTAGCACATTTCCAGATGTCTAATTTATTTTCCTATGTTAGGTTAAGGACTTAAAGATACATTTTATTTACTGATTTAATCAATTTTAATGAATAAAAACATACCAGATCTGCATGGTGTATACTGTTTTGGTTTTGTTTTGGTTTGGTGCTTTGAAACTGGGTCTTGCTGGGAACCTCAGTCTGGCCTATGCAGCGCAAGCTGGTTTCAAATTATGGATTCCCCCCATCTCAACCTTCCAATGCTGGTATTACAGGCATACACCACCAGCCCAGCTTGGTGTGTGGTTTTGAGCAACTTACAGGCTATGCTACTTGAATAATAATGGAAACATCAAAATTTAAAATGGTTAGGAACTAACAATGTAGGGCATAATTTGGGCTGAGACTCTGAATGACTTCTTTAATCTTTTCCATGGTGGGCAGTTTTACCAGTTTCCTAATCTGTATATGAACGTGACAGTACAGCTTATCCCTTTCTGTGAGGATCAATGCTGATAATGAACAATGAAAAAAAAGTCTCCTTATAGAAGTAAGCTTTCATTGTTATCAGCTTAGGTCCTCTTTTGGTCATCACTTTTTTGTTTGTCTGTGGGTATTTTTGTTTTGTTTTGTTTTTGTTTTTTAGAAGCTGGTATGTTAAAATTTGAATACTATCTGAAACTGGGCTTCTATTTTCAAGATATTATATTAGCTATTTCCTTGATATTGAACTCCACAATCATCTGTAAAATGAGAGTTACAACTAACAGCCTCAGGTAAACCTGACTGTGTGGAAGGCTAGGGTAACTATTACCAATTAAATAATTGATGAAGATAAGTTGTGAATACGAATGACACAACCCAGAATTAGTTTGAAAGAGAGGCTGAGACTTTTCCTGGAAACTTAAAAAAAAAAAAGACTCTAGCAAGAGAATTTAGACTCAATTTTAAAACCATGTTACAGCACAGTTTTTGGTTCTTGCTTATGTCTTTTATTCCTCCGAGTATCCTTAGATCCTTCAATTATCTTTGTCCTTGGCCCAGTCCATATTCATTCAGTCACACTATGGCCTCAGATGAACGACAACCCAAGGTAAAAAAGGAAGTACCCAAGGTAGGAAATAGCCCTGTAAGATTCTTAAACACAAATGGTGTTTCTGTGCTTCCATCACACAAACAATTATAAAAGAGAGAGATGTAGTTCTGTCCTTTTGCCATTAACCTGGAATGTGAAATTTGTGCTGCTTCTTAAGAAGGTGGCAGAGGGGTTGAAATGCTATGGGACAGGAGTAGAGCAAGCCATCAAGATGCATTCACCTAACACTGAAAGCTCTCTGAACTGGGTTGAAATGCCTGCCTGCCCCTTGCATATGTACAAGTGTATCAGTAACTGTAACTGTGACCGATTTGGAATCAGTCTTTACACATATTGTCGTGTTAAAATGAGTCAGGTTAGGACAGACTTGTAACCCCATGACTAATGTTCTTATAGGAAGAAGGAAATCTGGGAACATATGCATAAACACAGAAGAATACCATATTGCAGTGGAGACAAAGCTTGGAACGATGCATCTGCGAGCCTAAGGATGCCAAAAATCCCAACAAATAAGAAAAACTAGGAAGGTGTGGGGAAAGGTTCCTCCTAGAACCCTCAGAGAAAAGCATCACCATGACAACCCGACTTCAGATTGAGCCTCCAGAACTATAAGAGAATTGTTTTGAATGTCAACTGGGTCATGATGCTTTATTGTGGCCATTCTAGGAAACTAGCATTCCCCAAATAAAGAGTTTTGCAAATGCCTATCAAAGTTGGCAGTGCCCAATGGGGAATTAAGCCACCTTCTAGAAGAGTTCGTGGTTGTAACCAGTAGTGAGCGAGAGCTTAACAGAATCTATGAAGAGCCCCCTGCTGCTGCCATAGGAGGCTTGGTCCGAGTCATTAAAAATGCACTTGCAAAATGACCCCAAAGGGACAGCCAATAATGACTGGAAGAAAGAGAAAGAGAGAAGGTACATGTAAGGAACTGACACTCCTATGCAGCTGAAGGCAAAATTCAACTGACAGTAGCGACATTTCCTGTCTAGGCTTCAGGGGGCCCGAGAAAATGCAGGTCGCATGAGTACCGGGACATATTTTGCTTGATTACATGAAAAACTGCATTCAATTGTATTTTCTTGCATGGGACTCTCTTTGACTTGCAATATTTTAGGGTCACCTATTACCCAGAAGTGTGCTTTTTGCTAGAGTGATTATGCCAACCGTACCACTTAAAAGGTTGTTGATCACTGAACACAGCGAAAAGTAATTCAGAATGCTGACTCCAGAAATATGTTCTGATAACAAAAGTTGCCCAGGCAAAGCAGAATGAAACATTTCATAGCTTAAATGGAGCATGTTTAAAGGAACCATAGTAAAAATCAGTAATGATGAGCTTTCCAAAACTGATGCTAAACATATACAAACAATTCTAATTAAATAAAATTTGAGTGAACCAGGTACATAAATTAGTATTACAAGGTATGTGTCCACTAAAGGCAACAAAAGTAGTTAATAGCAATGAGTCGAATTTATAATAGTGATGAATTCTGCATATAAATATCTATAGAGATAGTGTGAAGATAGGTCTAAATTGTGTTTCTATGACTGACTTAGAGTAGATACTAAGTCAGCTGAGAAAAAAAGCTTTTTAAGTGTGAGGACAGCCTCAGATAGCCACAGCTGTGCGTGACAAGACTGTCAACTAAATGATTGCTTCGCCCATTGGATTAGTTCCACTGATTCCCAGGCAAACCCAGGCACCCCTTTAGGAAATAAATCTGCTGGCTGCAACAATAATGATACGGTATAACAAAAATAACATTATTTTGATGTTTCCATGACCCAAGGTCAACATGTCCTTCACAAATTAAACAAATGTATGTCATCATAAAACCTACTAGCACAGAGAATTAGTGATATGGGGGTGCATGTGGAAGCCACATGCTCTGATTTTAGAAGTCTGCCTTTAATTTGTACAAAATAGTGTTTTGGTGGAAAAAATGTCAGGTAAGCATGCAGTTGGTCATGGAAGTACTTCAGTAGGTAAAAGTTAGAAGTCCTGGCTAGTGATGAAATGTGAAGAGAAAAAATTGAAAATAAAATATATGCAGAAAGATAAGTAAGCGGACATTCATTTTCAAAAAGATTTTGAAGAAGGTAGTAGCTAATGATCTAACTATTCAAATAAATATTTAAGTCCCTGGGGAAAACTGATGAGAAAATAAGAAAGATCTAAATTTCCTGGGCATTTGGCTTCTCTAAAGTTCTGCCATGGATGTGGGCATGGTCAGGATAAGGATACATTAGATGAGGGGGATATTAACTTAAAACTTGAACTTAGGAACAAAATACAGAATAGGAACATGAATTACTGAACAAAGCCAGAGCCATGTTGGTAAAATTTCCTACAAATTAATTAGATAAATTTCCCCAAAGTTGTCCACTTATTTAGCAAATATGTTTTGAGTAGATATAATGCGATAAAGGTCTACTTCTAATGACGGATTACATCTTGAAATTACTCAAGTGAATTTTACTGTAATTCAGATTCTCCTGTGGCAAGCAGAATAATGGTCTCTTATCCCAGGTGCTTGTGATTTAATCCCTGAAATCTATGCCACAACATCTTATATTGCAACAGCGACTGAGCAGATATGATTGACTTTAGGCTTCATGGGAGGAGATTACCCTAGAGAGGCTGACAACTTTTAAGCCTAGAGAGGCTTAAAAGTCAGATTCAGTTAAAAGGTGGTAAAAGCAGAGTTCAAAATTATCTAACGTGCAGACAAAGAGTGTTTGCTTTAAGGACTAGAAAGACAAGAAAAAGATTTTCTCCTAGGATCTTTTTAAAGCCTATATGTCCCTTTTGAACTTCTGGCCTTCTGACTATAAGATAATTTGGTTGTATTAAGTCATTTAGTTGGTACTAATGCATTATAGTATCAGTGGAAAATGAACATATCTCCAAATGTTGCTTGGAGAAAGGGAAATTGCATTGGTACCATACTGAGTAAAGGAGACAGAGGATAAAATAATTGGTATAACTATCAAGGATTTATAATGTAAGTTTAAAATTGGGTTATGGGGAGAGCATTAGATTAGTCCTTATGGTCTAGGTGACTTATATGTAGAATTTGTGAATTGTGTCCTAGGGAAGCACTTTAAGGATTATAAGAGCAAATTTTTCCTCTGCAGTTCACAAGGCTGAGACTGAAAGAATACAAGTTGGAGCCTAACTTGGTCACTTAATGATTTAGTGAAGTTGTCTCAATATAAAAAATAAAAATGGGTCAAGAATGTAGCTCAGTACAAAGACCCTTGGTTCATTCCCTAGCATTGCAAGTAGATAAGTAAAGGAAGGAAGGAAGGAAGGAAGAAGAAAAGAAAGCAAGAAAGAGAAAAGAAAAGAAAAGAAAGAAAGAAAGAAAGAAAGAAAGAAAGAAAGAAAGAAAGAAAGAGAGAAAGATTTTAAAATCTTTTAATATGGGTCTGGAAATGTAGCTTGGCAGCACAGTGTCCATGTTTTCATTCCTTGGTGCCATCCTCTTCTGCAAAGTACAACTTTTCTTTGAATTAAAAAAATAACTCATTCCCCCATAATATCAAGATTTCAGTAGTCTGTGAAAGAAACATGCACTAGTGTCTCTATCATGTTCCAGACCATAATCCACATATTTATCCTCAGCTATCACAAAACATTTTCCTTCATGAGGCTCTCAAATACCCTTACTTAGCTCCAGCCCGCTCTGCAGTTTTGGTGGAAAGTGTCATTTCCAAATTCCAGTCTGATTTCTTTGCTTCTCAAGAGGTTTTAATGCCTTGCCTCTTGTCTTTTTGGCAATACTCCTGAATTTTACCGTATCAAACTCAATGGTCCTACCTGAACTAAACACATTTATTCATATCTTTGGTCCTGTTGGCCAAGATCTGTGTGTTAGATCTTGTAAAGCACCAAACCATTTATTTGCTTAGGTCCCTCTGACGTGCTGCTTTTGCCGTATGTTTGAACACAACTTGTTCCACTTACACACATTCGATAATAAAAACTCACAATGATTACTGTGATGCTGTTCTGACTTCTTGATATACATAAAAGCTCTGTTTAGAAGATTTTATTATTATTATTATTATTATTATTATTGTGGTGGCATAGAGAAATTAGGTCAAGAGTCAAGAGTCACAGAACTAGTAAGGTATCAGAACAAGGAGTCAGTGGCATGCTGTCAGATTCACTGACTGTTGAATTAGCATATCAACTCTGCTCTCTCCTTTGAGTATCAATTTGCATGTTCTATAGCTTAGCCTTCCCAAGCCCCTACACTGTATAGCACAAGGCTGTCTACTTCTGCAACGCTGACCACACATAACCTCTCAAAAAGAAGAGAGAGTCAGAGACTTACATGTATCTTCTATTCCTAATCAGAGTTGAAGCCCAAGTCCCAGATGTATTAAGATAGCCCTGAAATTATGGCAAAACAGGTTAATTTGCTTATGGTGCCTTCAATAAAATCAATGGCCTCATCTTCCATAGAGTCTTCACTTTGCCTAATTGAGCTTACCTGATATTATTTCTCAAAATGATGGATATGCTTGTCTCCAGATATGTAATGGGCTTTCAAGGTCATGGATACAAAAGGATATTTGAATTGAGATTTAAACATTTCACATCTCTATTTTGTCCTTGCTATATACACAAACAAGTATTTTCTTAGAAAATGCATCAGAAATTTGCCATAGCCTTTACTAAATACAATTCATAATAAGCATTGCTAATATAAATGCAGTTTTTCTATCTTTTACCTAAGGTCTAACCTGATATTGTCCTGGGATTCATAACCTTTCTATAAATCCTGGTAGTGAATCATGTCTATCCATTTGGAAAAAAAAAAGTACTGGGTATACTCTGTATTCTGACTCACGACTTGAGGTTAAGTGGAAATAGCTTTTTAGTCTTTAATTTTTATCCCTTCTGCTTCTGGGGAGGTTTCTCACAATGTACTTCTTAACTCTAAGCTCTTCTTTTGTTTGGTTTCTTTTGCTACAAAGTGCTGGAGACCACATGAGCTACTGCCAGTCAAGTAGGCTTAAATGCAGTGAGGAAAACTTGTTCCTAGCTTTGGATTATGTCTTCTTTGTGCCTTCTCTTTCTTGGGTACTGCCAGAAATCTTATTTTGTCTTTCTTTTTTACAATGAAAATGCCTATATTGCTGTTTCTAAATTAAAAACCATATATCTGGTATTGTGAAAAAGTAACTCTGGAAAGCATAAAGTGAAATTCATTTCAAATATTGATTTAATAGATAACAATACTCAATCTATTGTTATTTGTGGTGAAGACAGAATATGTCTCTCTCTACTTCCCATATGTGTGAATATGTGTGCATATGTGTGTGCACGTGTGGATACACATGCTATGCTGAATATATTCTTAAGTCTTTGCATACTTTTACTCTGTCCCAAATGAGTACTCTCGATACCTTCCTTGGCTTCTGACTTCCAATTGAATTGGAGCAAATGGAAGCTCCACAGAGAAATGAGAAGCAGAGAATGATGAGGGCTGAGGTCTGTTTTTCCATTTCCTTTCTGTTGGCTTTCCTGGTGCCGTAGTGCTCCCTATGCATCCTCTTGGAAGATGGAAGCCTCCTAACTTCTAAGTTCTGCTAACTGCTCCCTGCTGCCTTCTCTCAGGCTTAGAGATGCAGAGGGGCCCACAAGAATCAGACAAAGATATATTCTGTTTCTTATTTCCCTAACTATGCTCGTTCCTTATCTTAATTTCAATGTACCATGTGTTTCTATATAGAGTGCATATGGACCGCTGCCCCTACGCAATACACACACACATACTCTCTCTCTCTCTCTCTCTTTCTCTCTCTCTCTCTCTCTCTCTCTCCACACACATCTACTGTAATAGGATGCTGCATATTACTTTAACATATTTTATAGTGTGACGTGACTTGTATTTTTAGTCTTATCTCTGCTGACATTTGAAGTTTTTTCTCATAACCAGTGGTGTCCTTCATATCCTTATTTAGAATATCCTTAAAATATACATCTTCATACACACTCTTCCAAATTTTTACATGATATTTTTGTGGTAATTCTTAGTTTTTGTATCAAAGAGTATGAATAATTTTTTAACTCGATCAATGTTGCTTTTCTGGTTTGTTTAAATGTTTGTATCAGTTTGTAGCCCTATTGCCTTAAAGTCTTTACGCTCTTATAAAAAATAGTTTCAAGCAGTATAAAAATACCACATCTTTTTCATCCACTGTGCAGTTGATGGGCATCTTGGTTGTTTCCAAGATTTAGCTATTACAAATTGTGCTGCTATGAACATGGGTGCATATATATCACTGTGATATGACCTTTTCAGTTTTTCTGGGAAAATACCCAGGAGGGGAATAGCTGGGTTGAATGGAGCTTCCAGTCCTAGTCTTCTGAGAATTCTCCATACTGATTTCCATAGTGGTTGCACCACCTCTACACTCCCACCAACATTGGAGCAATGTTCCTTTTTCCCTATAACCGTGCCAACATTTGTTATCAGTTGATTTCTTGATGGCAGCTATTCTTTCAGGGGTGAGATGAAATAATTGCATGTATGTTTAAGTGTGTAAGATGAATGACCATATTACTGTATTTGTGTTATATCATGGAGCAGAACTGTTGACAGTCTCATTGTTTAAATGTGTACTTTGTATGTTTTAACTTTGTAACTTGAACAACTATTTCCAAGATGACAGTATGTAAGTTATCAAGTAATGACTTCTCAGTACTTTTTGTTTTCTTTTTTCCCCCCTTTGAATCTTGTATTGTTGCTACCCCTTTTTCTATTCTTTTGTTTAGTTTTTAAATAAAATTTTTTTAAAAATAACACACTTCAAGTTATGGAGAACATTTATTTCTCACAGCTGCAGAGGCAGGAGAGTCCAGTATCAAGGTTCTGCCAAATTCTATGTATTCTTAGACGGGCAGCTTCTTCCTGCGTGACATCAGCATGTGAGGCACAAACCTTCAGTCTGCTGCACCTCCAAACAAGATTCAGATTTTCTCATGGGAGCTGAATAGTACTTTATCAAACACTGAAATCTTTGCCAGCCTGCAACGTGAAAAATCTCATTGCCATTGCAATTTTTATGTCTCATTGTGAACAATACTGAACATGCTTCCTATGTTTTTTGGCCATTTGTATTTCTTTTCCAGGGAATTTCTTGTTCATACTAACTTAGTGGAATACAATATTAATTTTTCAGTTAAAGAATAATGTCTGTAGAGGAAAGATGAGGTAATTTTAGAGTCTTTGATTTTACCCAAGTTCTATTAACTGTACTTTTCTTCAAGCCTTTGACAGGATTTGAGTTCTAGGGCTGGGAGTCACAGTGGGTAGGCACTCTGCTGGATGCAGGCTTCCTATCTGTTCCTCAGGATGTGTGATGACTTTGTCTTTAATTCCAGCCAAAGCTTTCTTTTATTATCTGTGTTCTTATCCTCTTCTCAGGCTTTGTGTAGTTATCTAACATTTCTTAACCTGTCCTTTGTACTTACTAAACCAGCTTTCATGGCAATGATTTGCTACCCTGTTTGAAGGTCTTCTGTAAATTTAAATGTGTATCCACACAGTTCAAGCAAATAGCAGCAAGGAATATGCAGCTAAATATGGAACAGTGGGGCTCTTCCCTTAAAAGTGGATTGCAAAATGTATGCAATCTTGTGAGGCTTTACTGAATCTAGGTAAGTTTGAATTGTGTACAGATTGTCACCTGGAGTAAGGAATGGAGTACAAGGGAAAACACTGTCTTTACTAATGCATAGAGCTCGATTACAAAGACAACTAAAACTCACTGGATATGTTAAAAAGGATTGAAACATACCTCTTGGCTGTGTATTTATTAGACTATGATAAAAAGATGACTTAAATGTTAAATATAGAAGATATATATTATGTTTTATTTCATCTACTTTTATTCAAAGAATTTCAGTCTAGAGTGTTCTATCGTACCGATTCCATTAATATGGTAGCCTTTTTCCTGTGGATTAGATGTGGCCATCCTGGGTAGATCAGTAGTGTATTCTTCAATGGGAAAGGAAATAAAGGAAATGAAACCAACCTAATATCTATGAAGCACTAGTAGTTCATGTTATCTGTGGTCGAAGTATTCCACTTATGGTTTTTGATGGTTTTAATAAGAGACTCTGAGATAAGAATTACAGTGTCTGTCTTCTGTTCACTTAAGCAGTATTCTCAGTATCCCAATGGATAAGGATATGTGGTTAAATTTGAACTAAGATCTGGCTCCAAACTTTATGCTACTCCCAATATGTAAGTTTTTCCCAAGCAATTTGGCATACACAGGAAGATATTTTTGTTTTGTTTTATATTGTTTTTCTTCTCTGGTATAGACAATTTCAAGAGTCATATAGGACAAATTTTGTTTTTGTTCCCACTGAAGACCCATGCATTTTCCAACCATGCATGTTTAGGATGTAACTCATAGCATATGAAACTCATTTAGCAAGTTCAACAGACATGAGTCGGTCATGACTTTCTTCAATGAAAAGACAGCCTTAGCTGTTATAAGAGAAACAGATTGCTTGAAAACTTGTATTCTTTATACTTCCTCTGTTGTAATAACAAATAACTTGCCACACAACTTGGATCTGCAAACCATACTCTGTTTTACAATGCCCTGGAAAACACTGTTCAAACCTACTTTATCATCTACATTTGTAAAAGCCCACATTTCATTATTGATTTAAAAGCATGTAAGTCAGAACTCTGCCTTTCTGTTGAAGTAAACCTAGTAAAAAAATGGTCATTCCAGGTTTGTGTGGGAATAAATTCTTCCTTGAGGAACGTGATTGATAAGTAAGAAACATAGAAAGCCATTGTTTGTTTGCCATTAGGCAAAGGAAAATTAATTTCACAGTTTGTTGTAACTGAGTGTTTGGCATTTGTTATCTTTATTCTTGTTCTGTGTAGTGGATATTTAATCTTTCTCTTGGAAAATTACTTTTTATTTAATGAGACATTTTGCTCAGTCCATTTGTAAATAAAGCACCCTACTTAAATAATTCAGAGTCTTGTGGTACCCATTTTACATTTGATCTCTTTCTTGGCTGACCTATCAGTGTGCATAGCTTGATTATCTTCCCAAATTATCTTGCCAGGAGTATCCCGAAGGGACTTTCCTATGGAAATTAAATTTAATATCCTATGGAAATTAAATCTTCAACAATTTTGGCGCTACCACATTTGCTGCAAAGTGCACTTACCTGAAGCCTGTTCTTTCATGAAGAACATTGAAAGACCATTTTAGTATCGATGTAAGTGATACAAGAGTGATCCGCGGGTATTCACAGAAATGTCTTTAGTTATAAAGATGTTTTCATATTGACTTCCAAATTGTTTCTCTTCAATATGTTTTGACCCAAACTACATGCATGAATAGTAATATGTTCCAATTTTAAAACTTAATTTACTTTTTAATTCAAATCATGCACAAAGAGAACAGTTCTATAAACCATAATATCTTTAAGATAATATCTACCTTCCATAAATAGTACATTTACTGCTCTTTTGGTGATTGTCGCATTTATTGATTTTTTTTATTCATTTCCAAGATTCTTTCTTACTTCCAATATTTTGAATTCGAAAGGTCAAGATGCAGTTAAGCCATTGATTTGAAGTAATCAATAATTAAACATTTTGAATTTTCCCCTTAAATCATCATGCAGACTGGTCCTAAGCTTAACAAGTAATAAAGAAATGTTTGATTACATCACCAATTGATTTAATGGTGAGAAAAAATACCCACTAACTATAAATAAGTAAAGATGCCCAATCTGACCCAACTACTCTACACCATTTAATAGAAACCCTATAGTCTCTGTTCTACGTGAGGTGATTTTCTTGCTTGCACCTCTCAATTCCAGGTCCAGAGACCACAAATCTGAAGGGCCATGGCCCCTCTACAACCTTTTTGAGAATCTCTCTTGCTCCTTGCCAGCTTCTAGTGATTTGCCAGCATCTTCATTCTTGACTTGCAACCCCCTTGCTCTAATCTCTGACGTGTTCTCTCTATGTCTGGCTGCATATGACCATCTTTGAAGGGTGTCACCCATGCTAGATTGGGGGCTCACTCTTCTCTCATTTGGCCTCATTTTTAATGAATTATTCCTTCAATAAACCTGTTTTCCAATAAGCTAAATTCTGAGATATTAGGAGTTAACATTTCAGTGCATATTTTTGGGGAGTATGCAGAGGCCACATGTCAACTCATAATGAGGCCTGAGTGACATTTTTGTAATTCAAGGAAAATTCCAACTAAGTAATGGTTTCTACTACTGTAGCAAATAAGTATTTGCTATAGACTGTAAGTTTCCCAAGTGACAGACACTGTCACATATGTGCTCTTTCTCTGTCTTTCTCTCCCCCTCTGCCTTACACATACTCCATTATATTACTAACAATCTATGTATCCCAATTTCTCTTTTTATAAATTGCAACTGACCTTCATAAACACTGGGGTAGAATTTTGGAGTGAAATTGGTATAGAAATTTCACTGCATGTTTTCTGTGAACTTAATACTGTCCTGATCACATCCATTTAAATTGTTTTATTCTCACAAAAACTTCAGAAGGTAGTATAATGAACAAATTCTGTAGATTAAAATATTAGGACTTAAAAATAATATTTGGACTTAAAAATAGTCATTAAGCTGTCACAGAAAGGTGTTTCACTTTATATTTAATGTTTCCCTTAAAGCATCATGCCCTCCTAGGCAGGGCTTTTAAAAGGTGATTGAATTTTCGAGGAGATATCACTAATTTGTTATAGGAGGGCATTAGATTAGAGAAAGTGGATCACTGGGAATGTCACCTGGAAGGGCATCCCTCTCTTGGTCTCCCTTTGCTTTGTACTTCCTGGCTGCCATGGCGTGAGCAGTTTTGCCTGCCAGCCCCTTCCCCATGTCTTCCTGCTTGGAGCAAGACAACTGTGAACTTATATCTCTACTGATTTTACTGACTGTGAGCGAAAATACAATCAGTCCTCTCCTCTGAGCTTTGCATGTCAGTATTATTTCTCAGTAATAAAAAAAAGTGACTAAGGCAAGAGGTATATGGATGAGTCACCATCCAGACATAGCATGCAACCTTCTAGTTTTGGGACCCTGAAGAAACAGAAAGCGATGTGAAATAAATTGTGGATGATGTGGTAGGTTAGTTTCTTTTCAAATATATAGTGTTATCCACAAAAGCTAATAATTTCATCAATCTTTCAGTGGTACTCAGAGCATAGCGAATAGCATTTTTTTATCATTGAAATACTTTGACAACTTTTGTTTAAAAAGTAATATATTTCCCTAATTTAACTTTCAATATAAAATTCAAATGAGGTTATTTGAGGCTTCAGAGCATGGGTGAAAATTTAGAGATTTAATACCAAAACTTTAACTTCATCCAAAGCAATGGACATATACTGCTATCAGTGTTAAGATAATGATGTCTCAGAGAAGCCCAAAGATGGCGGACCAGTAGGTAGCAGGAAGGGGACCCTCTCTGAGAGAGACAGCTCAAATGCCAGAATAAAACACCCTGAAGAGACCAGAGAGAGATGGACTCTCACAACCCAGGAAGAAACTAAAGTGCAAAAAACCACTCAAATATGAGGTCCTGGGGCTACCATCAGAGAAGCTAAGATCAACAAGCACAGTGCCCTCCTCAAGCCACCTGAATCCAAGCAATCTGCGCCAAAGTGACTGGCTTGAGCCACCGGAGCGTGGAGCTGAACAGGCCTGTGTGCAGCTCGCCTGGACCGGCCCTGCACGTGACTCACCCAGAGGCACCATGAATTCGCACCACAGCCATGCTGAAGTCGGAGGTCGGGGAACCCATAAGTTTTCGGGGACCGGCATCAACACGTAGTGAGTGATGGGAATAAGACCCTCCCACGGGAAAGGGGAAACCGACTGGATGACATGTTGGATTTGGGCAGGAGAGCCCTAACTACATAAAGAAGTGGCTTCCGTTGGTTGCTCCCCTCACTGAGCGGACTGGTGGAATCTGCTTGGACTAGGCTGCACCCTTGGCCAGGACCCAGTGTGTCGCTACAAATTAATTCCCTGAGATTGGCACACACTGACGCAGTGAAGACCTGCAAAGGTTGACTGGGCCAGAGGGGAGGAGCCAGTGCACACTGCCCATGGGTGAATTCTAATCTCTGATAGCCTATTGATGTGGGCAAAAACTCCTAGCCTGTGCCCTCTAGAGGAGCCTTAACCAACCAACAAGAAAATGGTCTGGGAATTACACTGTACACTTGTATGGAAGGAACCAAAAATATGATTAAAGGGAGAAATAAGAAAAAAACCCCAGCCCCCAACCCTGAAAACATTGATCCAAGAGAGGTAAATACAAAAGAGATTGATGGCATCAAAAATGCAACATCAAACACAGCGGGAGCAGACATAAAGAAATATCTTCAGGACCTCGTAAGTGGGACCAAAACTGAAATATTAATTCAAATTAAACAAGAGATAAGTAGATTAAAAAAAGAAAGGCTGGACACCTCTCAAGAAGACACAGACAGAAGAATGGAGGAACACAAATGGAGAGAAAAACTTTAATGAAGAATTCAGAAAAAACCTAGAATTCATGAAGCAGATTCAAAGAGATTATCAGGAAACTAAAGACTCCATAGAAAGCTGGCAAAACTGCTTGAAAGAAACCAAAGACAGACTATCAAAAATTGAACACAGGATTGCAATGTGTGATCATGAAAGGGAAGATCTCTTAAAAATAACAAGGCAGCAGGCAGTAAAGATACAAACACTGGAAGATGACAAGAGGATCTATAACTTAAGAATAAAGCATGTGAATGAAGAAGCAGGAATCAAAACAGAGGAATTACAAAGACTATTCACAGAAATTATTAAGGAAAATATCCCAAGCATAGAAAAAAGAAATGATATGCAGACGTATGAAGGATACAGTACTCTAACCATCTACAACCCAAACAGAGCTATACCCAGACACATAATAATCAAGATTCCAGAAATTCAATGTAAGAACAGAATATTAAAAGCCATTAGAGAAAAGAAACAGATCACCTATAAAGGAAAACCCATCAAAATCACAGCAGACTTCTTGACACAGATCATCATGTCAAGAAGAGCTTGGAGTGAAGTAATTCAAGCACTGAAGGAGAACAATCTCCAACCCAGATTGATGTATCCTGCAAAACTCTCTCTAGAAATTAATGGATAAAAAAGATGCTTCCATGACAAAGAGGAACTAGGAGAATTTGTGACCACCAGTCCAACCCTACAAAAAATACTGAAGGACATTCTATGGAGAGAGAACAAGAATACGAGCATTTCAGGAACAGTGGCAGAGATGCCTCAGTGAACGAGGCAGA